>DWPV01005494.1:0-12412 GCA_018251915.1 Urbanus proteus proteus
TTTATCAGTGCTATCAACTCTTGGAGACCACCTGAATGTATAATAAAATAGATTTAAATGATTTTCATTAACAATGTGTATTTTAATTAAAATTTTCATATTTATGTTATTCGTACAATCAGAAAATTTAGCTACACTGCAATAGATTTTATAGTTTTGTCCTAATACATAAAAAAGTCACCTCTGTCTTCGTTTCCGGCCATTCCATCAACTTCATCCATGACTAATACGTGCTTCTTTGTTACCGCTTGTTTTCCTGTGACACCTGAATCAAAAATAGATATTAAATTACAATCGCTGCACAGCAATACCTCATTTTCTCTCTTGTAAGGATTAGGATTAATGACATAGCATGCCCGTTTATGTAGCTAACAGGAATTTTAGCAATCACAGTCGGGATCGTCGCGAGCGATAACCGGAACTCACTGAATATAATACTTTTACCAAAACCAGATCCTTAACAGTTCAAAGCCAGTTCAAAGAATAAAGAGTATCTATAATCTATAACAATAAATAAAATTTAAGGGTCTGTTTGTAATTTCAAAATAATAACTTTTTGCTCAATGCATATAAGAGCTTACCAATAATAAAAATGCAATTAAATTTTTTTTTGTCTGTCTGTCTGTTTGGCTGAGGTAATCTTCTAAATGGCTGGACCGATTTTGACGGGACATTCACTGGAAGATAGCTGAAGGTCTAAGGCGTAACATAGGCTACTTTAATTTGCGGGTGGAGACCGGAATTTTAGTTATGTTTAAATATGTATTAACCGCGGCGATACGCTAGTACTGGATAAAACCAAACTTCTACGCCGCCACGCGGGACAGCGGAATTTGAGTTATGTTTAAATATATATTCATTCTTAATTTTTAAACGCGGGTGAAACTGCGGGGATCAGCTAGTACTGGTTAAAACCAAAGTTTTATAACTTACCTTTAGCATACGCAGAGAGGGAAGTGGTAGTGAGCAGTTCTCCGATCTGCTCCTTGATGAGCGTCTTGCTCCTCGTGTCGGACGCGTTGAACTCCACCATGTCGAAGCCCAGCTCCTTGCACACCAGCGACACCGTCGTGGTTTTACCTTAAAACGACGTCAGGATTAATCCTAAATTATATCTATCGTTTACTATGAGCGTGACAGGTAATTGCCCATACTCTTCCTCTTAAGTTTCAGGTCATAGAATCATTATAATACATTTGGACTGATGAGTAATCTACTTTTGTCGCACTGCTGTGCAGGATCTTTTTCCGGTGAGAGAGGGTTTTATTTAGGCCATCTTAAACTATACTGGCCAAATATAGCCAAGAAAATCTATATGGTTTCTTGGAATTCTTTCATTTGCCGTTGAAGACAAGCAGTATTAAGAACTCCCAGGAAATTTTAATAACTATCATTGTTTTTTCAAAGAAATGAATGAATTAAGAATTAATGTCTTCAGTTGGTAAAAAATCCTTACCTACACCGGGAGGTCCAGAAAGTAGAGCGGCTTTAAAGTACCCTCCATCATCATTCTTCGCCCATGGACTGGGTTTTGGCAACTTCGCCTTTCTGTTCACGTACCATTTGGTCAACCAGTTGCACAGCCTGAACGAATTCAATTAATTAAATTAATAGAAAGTTCCGTCCAAAAAAACCTTTCCCCTTCTTTTGATACAGTCGGGTAAAAAAATACATATTTTTAATAAGCATACATTAAAAAGCAAGTAAATCTATTATGAAATATAAATACTACATACTTTTTCACGTTGCTCGCTTCACCATGCTGTCCAATAATCTGTTTTAAGTTCTGTGGCTTGTACTTATCCACCCACATCAAGGAACTTGACAGTTCTGGTTTAATAGGACTTGGCTGTTTGTCTGCAAATATGAATGTCAATTAAGTTAACAATAGTATGCTCTAACTCTAACAATTGGGATTTTTTTATATGATTGATGTAGCAAACGAGCATACAGTCCATCTGATGGTAAGTGGCCTCTGCCGCTCATGGACATCTGTGATCAACCCTAGATAAGATCCAGGTCCTGCCTAAAGTTGACCACAGATGCGTTGCTAGTGTTGAGCACCAGAACACAGCAGTGTTAAACACTGCTGTGTTCTGGTAATATACTTGTACCACTTACACAACACATTTAACTAGAATTTTTACTACTATACTAACAAAGTAACCCATTCCAATTGAACTTTCTTTTATGACGACCCCATGACGGAGCTGTCAGCATACCGGTCTAACGCGCAGTGGACTTTGGACTCGATTCCTGGCCAGACAGATATCTGAACGATGCATTTAGATTATTGTTTTGGCTCTTGGTGTTTGTGTATTCGTCTTTGTGTGTCCATGACACCCACGACACTGGAGAGAATCCTAGTGTGGGGCTATGAGCGCAGAAAGTGTAAAGTGAGTGTGTATGATAATTCGTCTTATACCATGCATAGGTGTTCTAAGCCGTGCCTGTCGTTTATCTGAATAGGTGTTAAACTTTTTTGCGTTTGCTTTTTATTTAATTTGAAAAATTTGAGTCATACTTTGATATTGGTAAAAGCAGTGTTTTTAATAGTGTTAAGACGTTACAAACCATTATTTGTCTTTGATTGTTCATTTTCTTTATTCACAGGTTTATCCTCAGGTTCACATTTAATTGTCGTTTCCGTCTTTGACTTTTCTTTTGGCGAAATTTTCTTATCATTTTTATGTCTATTTTCTTCGTCAGTTTTATCTTTTGCGTCACCATTAGTTAATTTACTTTTCTTATTACTAGAATTTTCAACATTGTCAATGTCTTTATTGTTACTTTGAACTTTTTTGTCATTAATATTGCTAAGATTTTTTTCTTTTGTACTATTCTTTGATTCTGGAGTTTTACTATTCCGTTTAACTTCTTTCTTAACATGTATATTTTGGTTACTTGATTTTTCTGTCGATTTTTTAATAATGTCTAAAAATTCATCTTCGTTAATGATTTTAATTCCAAGATCTTGTGCTTTTGCGATTTTAGCAGGCCCGGCCTCATCTCCAGCGATCACATGTGTTACCTACAATATAATGAGAACAAAAATTACTTGTGAAAAATAATGTGATTTTTCCGGTCACATCCTTTTTCGGGTATGTGCATCAACATACCCAATACAATTAATATTAAATTACTACTATATTTAATTACAAACTTTTCTGTTTTGTTATTTAATGAATAGGAATGTTAATATTATAGTAGGAATGGAATATTTGTTGAATAGGAGTGTTCTCAGCTTCTTTTAAATCATCCAGATTGCTAAACATGGGCAAGCTGTAGTATGCACCCTGTCATGTCAGACTAGAAGCATATACATCTGGTACGATTTGAGTATCTACTATGATTGTATGCAAGACTAACCTTTTTGCTGATAGAATTCTTAATGGATCCCCCATATTTTGTAATTGCTTCAGTAACTTCATCCCTCTCAAAGGAGTCTAGGACACCAGTTAGAAGGAAGGCACAATCTTTTAAGCAGTTTGGTGCTCCCTGGAAATGTCATTTATAATATTATTTAGTATATTACGATTGTGCGGTGAACACCCATTTTAAGGTTAATTTTGAATAGAGCAATATGTATATTACTTTTGTAATATTTTTTTGTGATGGATTAGTATTATTATTATTTAAAAAAAGATCTATAAGCTACTAGTATATTCCTCTATTAATTAATAAATATCTTAAAAAATTGTTGTTTGGACATTGTACACAAGTCGGCACATAATAGACTTATGGAAGTAGGAAATAGACATAAGGCACAAAGATAATTCAGACGAACATAAAAGCTAAGGACGTACACAACCTTAAACTAACATAGGAAAATGACACCAAAGCAGATTTTACCTACATTTTGACCTACAGAATGAAGTAACATACGATTTTAATTTTTTTTCAATAACACCATAATAAAGTCATTATTTGAACAAAAAATGAGACAAATATAGCCCATATCTATCAAACGTCGGAAACAGAAACTGCCTTCAATACACAGATAAGTCGAGAAAGAAAAATCAAGGCCCACAAACATACAGGAGCATTCCGCTAACCCAAAACATACTGACCTCGGCATCTTTACTACTGTCATCTACACACAAATGTTGGTCATCATTCTCTGCAAAAACTAGAACCTGATTGGAAAATATATCAATAATATGTTTAGACTGTTATGCTAGACAGAATAAATTCAAAGCTAATGCTAAAATATACGCACTAAAAATTAGGAAATAGTACTTATAAACAAATAATCATTTGGTTTAATGTCTGAAGTATGGGATTTGAAAATTTTACCTTAGGTTATCTTATCGCAATTAATTAAGACAAAATGTACCAGACAAAAAGCTTATAAAGAAGATTGTGGAAGATCTTCACAATTTAAATATGCAGCATACTTGCTAAAATGTAATCTAACCTAACTTAGGTGAAAGAAACTCCCAAAAAGTCTACGAGTTTGTTTGATATTTCTGTTTAATTTTAAAAAGTAACTCACTTCAGGGATTTCCTTAGATCCCAAATGTTTAGGTCCAGATCTATTCAGATATTTCTGATATAAAGCAGCCGAATGTAATCGCCTTTCATGTCTTTCTTCATCTGTGAGGGCTGGAAATGTAAAATATCAAAAATAAATTATTCAAAAGCATTCTTCCTCACGCTCACAATTTTTAGGATTTTAACATACCTGAATCATTAAGACTCTTGTTCAGTTTTTGTTTTTTGCTTTTAGGCTGTTCATCATTTGTCTCGTTAGTGGCAACACTGTCATTTATAAACTCACTAAAATCCCTTTTCAAACCTGATTCATTATTAGATACTTCCTTCTTTATTTTTTTATAATTATTTTCTGGTTTAACTTCTTTATCTGTATTTTTTATAGTTTTTTTGGGTTTCTTATCCGAGTCTACTGGTGAAAATTTTTCATGGTTTATTTCTTTATCGACTTGCATAGAACTAGTAGTTGTTTCAGATTTTTTAATTGGAGACTCCTTTTCTTTTTTTATAGTTTTTTGCTTATCTTCTGTCAATTCAACATGTCCGTGATTATCTTCTTCAATGTCATTGTTCACATCTAATTCTAGTAAACTTTTATCAAATTCATCATCTGAATGTATACCAAGTTCTGTGTTTTTCTTCTTTGCTTTGGTCACTAGGGGCTCTGTTCTCTTAATAGGACCGCCAAACAAGTCTGTGGCTTTCACCTCTTTGAGATTTTTCTTTTGTGGTGATTTTGTTTTGCTTTTAGATGCCTTAATAGAGTCACTGCTTGATGCCTTCTTTTTAGATGTAAATATTTCTTCATCTGAGTCGTCAAGCACTACCCTTCTTTTACGTGATTCTTTTTTCTAAAGATAAAGTCAATAAATTATGATCTTATTATTTTTAAATTTAAACACATGCTATATCATGGTAAAAAATACGTTATTACAATACATAGACCTTTGAAACCGACTTCAAAAAGAACCAATTTAATGTTAATTATTATGTTCTAATATTATTGGTTTTTTTCTTTTTAGAGCATTTTGTTTATTTATATATCTATTTGAAGACGGTTTTATTGTGTTTTGTTAAAAAAAAAACTTTTGTGAACCTGTTATTTTACCTTATTCTTTATTTGAACATCGGGTGAGTCTGGTATAACATCATCGTCTTCTTCTTTAGGCTTCTGTAATTTCTTCGAAACAAAGAATGACCTTATGTCCTGCAAATTCAAAGTTGTAAAAATAATAATTACCATCAGGTGGATAGTAGGGTTTGTCCTTATTTCTAAATTATAAAATGGAACCCAAGAAGAAAATCAAGCTGATTATGCACAGACAAAGGAAAGTGTAGTTATGTGTGGGTGATTTATGTAAGTATAGAGTTTATTATGTGACTTTCAATCGGAATAAGATATTGGGTCAAAAAATAACACGATATCAGGTTACCTAAAGAAGCTCACTTAATGCATCAATATTATAAGTTTAAATATACTATATAATGCACATGTATGGACATTGTTGAGCAGCCTCTTCCCCATAACGAATAAACCTTCCGAGTCATCGTAGATTTGTAGTCATAGATTTTTGACGTTCAATAAAAGTTCAATATGAATCTTCTTTGAATAAATTAAATCTGAATTTATATTCCACACAGATTTATACAGCTATACCGCTTAGGGAGATTAATACATGGGCAGTACAATAAGAAATTAAAATTTAATGTATGTACTAGTTTTTGAAAATAAATAAACTCTTTAGCCTGTTCATTACAATACTCATTTACTAATGATTTAATATAACTTTATTTCTATTACATTATTATTTTGTTGTCACATGTACCTGCTTTGTTCTTAACAATTCATCTATAGCGCATCATTCACGTAAAGTACTTTGATAAGCTTACAACCACTATCTTATAAATAAATACTTGTTTAGATTAGATGAGAGCTATTGGATAAACGAAATATGTTGAGAATTACAAAAGTTACGAAGAAGAGGTCTTTACCTTGGACATCGTGATTAAATTTAAAACAATCTGCTTATTTTAGAACACACATGATTCTGTTAATGAAATAATAATATGGGATTGTTCTAAATTTAGTATGAACTTCAATAAAATCAAATATCAACAGTTTCATTTATACAATTCGTTTAAGTGTTTCAAGTTCAATTCAAATGTTCATCTTTCTTTTTGCTTTTTGAAACATTGACAAGTGACAATGACAGCTGACAAACACAGATTAAAATTAGCTCTTTGTTGGTTGCTAATTGCTTGACTTAAAGGCAAGAAGCTAAGGCTGTAAAGACAGTACTTAAAAAAAAGGAAATTGCGCCATATTTGAAATTTACAATGAAAACATTCGCAAAATAGCTACAGTGAATTCAATGCTTTTTCATTTAAGTTTTTTAATAATAAGTAAAATATTATGCACCTGGGGTGCCAATGCAGGTAGTGCTATATTTTATAATAGTTTTAGTCGCATGGATTGCTGGAACGAAAAAGATATTTCAAAGCTACGTGCGCGCAAAATATTTGAACAACTGGTACCTTATCCCGTTTCTCCTGAAAGAATAAATAGTAAATATATCAGAAACATCCTACGTTATTTTCGGCAAGCTTTGCATTCAGTTGAAAAAGATGATAAGCAGACATCGGTGGTGCTCGATGAAGCATTAGCGGACACCATAGGTGCACATTTAAGAAGCGAAATTCTTCCAACCGCAAGATTCGCTTACTATGCCGGGTACGTGCCCTATAAAAATGTACGAGACTTGCATGATTTTTATGACAAAATAAAGAAGATGTTAAATACTCAAGGCCTGGGCTGGAAAAAACCTGAAACTATACCCGAGTGGTCAAATTTGACGGTCGCTAAAATCCTCATCGGTGATGGTAAGTACTTTGATCCGTGTGGATGTTTGTTATTGAAACGTGATACATCGTCTTGCATGCATCTATCATCGCCGAAATTGGACGACGTGCGCAACCCTTCCGCTATCGCTTTGCCATTGAAAACCGGTGGACTCGTTAGTCTGTCGTCACCGGATTCGGAAAATATTTTGTTAAAATATTACACAACGGCTGCGCGGTGTATTCTTAATAATTCGCCAGCTGCATGCCGACACACGGATTTCGTCAATTTCAATAATGAGATGTGGCACTGGATGAAAAGAAACGTAGCTCCACATCTCGTCGATGAAAAATTGTACGCCGCCTACGGTGGAGTGTTGAGGATTGCAGCGGCTGTACAGAGTTACGGAAAGGGCTTGTCCAGACGAAATCTTTACGACATACAAAATACTGGAGCAACGAAATGGAAACGACCTTGGAAAGCCCTCACAGACACCTACATTTATGTCGAGACCGACTGGACGCCATACTTATATGTTGGTTTCGTTTTGTTAGCTGCCCTGTCCATATGCCTTCTTCAAATATGCTTCAATTTTGTTATGGGCGACGAAGACAGTTGCACTTGTAAAAGGCGTGAGAGACCGTCATTTTCTAAGGATGCAGCCTACGCGGACATCGAGTCCAAAATCCCAGCCATGCTTCCGTCGCATCAAAGTGCTGTGTTCTACAGTGAACAGAGGCGTACAAAACGTTCAAACTCCAAAGCAAAAACGTCTTCTCTTGGGTCGCTTATGACGCAAAGGGTATACGATTTGAACGAAAATACTGAAAAGCTAATGGCTGTGATTATGAGTGATAAGGAAACCAGCAGCGAAGGGAGCAAGTCTACAACTAAAGGGCAGTTATCAGATGAGAGTCATAGCAACCGGTCAGCAAGCCCGCCCAAGATAGAGCCCGATATATTTCAAGTGCAGCTTTCAAAATGTAGCAAAAGTCAATCACGTTCACCATTTATGTCTACGAGTTCCGTCACTCGCTCAGAATTGACCTATCGTCGGCAGGCAACCGACTCTAACTGGTCAGAGTCTACTTCTTCGTCGGATTCGATGAGCTCCTCAACATCTAAGTCAAGGACTCGCAAGTCCAGAAGCTCTCGGGACCTAGCGTGGGCGAGGCGAGTGGCCTCCAAACACACTTTACGCAGAAAATCAACTTCTGCACGAGAATTAGACTACTCTTCCTTTACCACGCCACCATCCAAGGGATAGCTTTAGAATATTATTTAGTTTTAGAATTATGTACTGTGTTTACTGTAAGTTGTATTAATTAATTTTATTTAAGACTGTGTATCTACTTATACAAGTTTACATAAGTAAATAATTTCGTTATATATTAAATTTTTAAAGGACTTAATTGGGTTGCACATCTTTAGGTACCACAAATTTCAATAGTTATATATTCGTAAGTATTAATCTGTAGAAAAAGACAGAGTAACTGATTTCCATCGGATATTCATGAAATTTTATTGTACTAGATGCCTGGTTTTTTTTGATTCCATAAATTTCATTTTTCGCTAATATAGGTCTGCGTCACAACTTAGGATATAGCGTAATGTGGAATCGAAAACGCGTTTTTGCGACTGCATGAATCGCATCTTTACCTCGTAATTGCTTGTGCAGTTACAACGTTATCAATATACACGGAACACTCTTGAAGACAGATTCAGTTTGAACAGCTTGAAGCTGCCATTGATAACTTCTGGAGCAGTCAGCAATTTAAATACGCTTGCGCAACGTGATTCAAGAAAGCAGACAGGGGTAACCGTGCAAGAGCAGTCGACAGCTCGAGCAGTCAGTGTATGATCGCACAATGAAATTTCACTGTGCTGCCCACCGCACCAAGCAGCTGCAACTGCTCGACGGGTTTGTACCTCTACCTAAATAGAATGTAGTGTCCACCATTTGAATAAGTTTTCAATTTAAAGTCAAACCGTCACTTTAAACTAAACAAAAGTGGAATATTCAAAATAAAACAAATTAGTATGTTTCATTTCATTATTATTTTCAGTGCATGCTGATTACGCATGGGTCTAGTTGTGAGTCATATACACATATAGTTAAACATTTAAAATAATACATAATAAATACTTTAAATCAATCTCAACATACACATAAATTATCTTATAAATATGCTTATCACATATAACATAATTTGTACCACGTTTATAACTGCTTGCTATTCACGATTCACATTTATGTTTCACATAGTTTTGTATGGAATATTATTTTCTTAAAAAACTAATATAACCTAAGATAATCACAGTAACATTTCATTTAATATCTCATAAATATAACAAGTATAAAGCTGGCAATATGTATCAGTGCAAAAACAATATTAAAAAACAATATTATATTATTGCAAGATGTGCTCATTGGGTAAATGAAGAGCAAAATTAAAGCAAGTGAGTGACTATAATAGTGCATTAATTAATATTTTCAACAATATTTATTCATCCGCCCTAATTGATCTTGGTAATGATCAAAAAAAAGAATATTTGGACGGATTTAACGTGTTTAATATAAAGAACAATGACCGTTCTGATTGTTTTATAAGATTCCAGATTTTTACAGACCTGAAATAATACCTCAGCACCATTTATTCCGAAACTTATAATACATCAATATTAAATTATTGCCAGTTGCAAATATTGTGAATTTTGCAAACAAGAGAGCATTTTGTTAAACTGTAGACATAAATAACTTTGAATAGGTATTGTGTGACATAACCGTGCCTATAGACGGTAACCAAGTAGACTAAATCAAGGTGAAAGACAATTATTAAAATGCATATTAAAATACTGTTTGCATACTTTTGCCTACTTTGTTGACAATAATTAGTTTTATCACCATTTTATTGGCACGGTTTATACACATAACGTCAACAAACTTTTAAATAATATTGTCTTATTTCCTATTTGAATTTGAACCTAATATCTTGTGCGTTAGATATCATGTTCGTATGTTTTTGTACTGGCGGTTACTCCATTTTCTGTGCATGTATTTGACTATGTACAAAGGTAGGCAGGACACCAACGTGATCGTTGTTACCTTCCACCAAAAGTCCCAATGTCTTATGAAGTCTGCATCTGTAATACAAATTATATTCAGCTCTAATTAACTGTAACAATGTATGCATGGTGGACAGGTACTAAGGTGGCAAATTGATAAAACACACGTCTGGTTTGGGCAATTGATTGTTAAAATAAAAAGTTATCACAAATACAGTTATAAACAACTGCAAGAAGCAAACGAACACGCAGACCACTTGATGGTTGTGTTGAACATGGTCGTCTGAAAATAACCCCAGGTGAGAGATTGGAATTTAGGATTATTACACTCGGCCACATTCTAGTTTATCTCGAAAGACTGAGAAAGATATGTAAACCAAAACAAAGCAGCGATAAACACTGTTATTGTAAATAAGAAACAGGTGTTGATAGTGTCTCCGTAGTAGAACCATAGAAAGATCTACCAACTTGAACCTTTAACCTCAAACCATCGGTGATGTGGATCAAAAACAGTGGCATAAACTCACCGAAATAAGTGGTAAATATGAGCAGCGTAGCAGTATACATGAGCAGGCTGACGAGCTCCGCGAGCACCATGAGGCGGTGCCACGTGACCACGGTCAGCGCCACCATGATCAGCTCTGTGAGAATCAGCGCCGTGTAGCTGATCTCCACGATGTGGATCAACTGGTCCTCGAATAGGACCAGCGCTCCGTACATTATTACGCCACCTGGTGGGAGAATTAATCATTTACAAAAATATTATTACAGTTTAATTGAAATACCATGACTCAAACGTTAAGGTGTTTCTTTTGCTGTTTCTTGTACGTTACAGAAGTATATAGCACCTACTTGTACTACATTGGGATAAAACCACTTGATTGAACGAGTGATAATTGATCGATATTGATTGAGCGATAAACATTAACAATTTGAAAGATAAAATATGCCATTTGTAAAAATGGTTTACCTTGGTAAATAGATATGCCGATCCATATGTAGAACGTCTTGTAGGACAACTGGCGTCCTTTCGTCAGCTGCTTGTATAACTGCGGATGTCGTAGGGCCGTCACACTCGATATGTCTTTATCCAAAACCTATTGCATGAAAAATTCATTATTAACAAATTGACCCTTCCCTGAGAAATTTTTCCGGGGGTGTTATAGAAGAAGACGAAAGAATTAAATGCAGATGGATAGAAGTATTTTTTGCGAAGTCATTATTTGCTTTAGTCATTAGCACTCACTGCCAAGTGAAGTGAAGTTAAAGGGAAGTGTATGATGTACATACAAGTAACATTTAAATGTTGATACTTTAATTAAACAACTCACCAACGAAAACACAGGTAGCATAGTGAACACAGTACCGTAGCCGACCATCAAGAACCCGGGGTACAGCGACACGGACGAGAAGTAGAACACCACAGAGAACACAGCCTGAAGGAAATGTTACATTTTATTAATATTTTCAAACATTTACACACAATATTTATCAGCTTATTTTTTAATAATTTTTCCAAATGTTTGATATATTACTGGGCCAATTATTCACATTTATTGTACAGATGATAATCTGTATACACGTCCGGGGCGACCTGAAAATACTGCAGAGAATACGATCCCCACTCCAGCACGGTACCTGTAAGTGTGAATGAGCATGCGCATATGTACAGTGCGTGCATCTCTCTCAATCTCTTTGTGTTTGTGCGACTACCAGCTGTCATACGTGTGCGGGGGTACCTGCATGGTGGACACGATGAGCCCCCGGTGCACGATGAACAGGCAGAGCGCGGCGGAGCGCGTGGCGGCGCGCCGGCCGTGCACGAGCAGCAGGCGCGCCAGCTGCCCGAACGCGCGCACGCTCACGTCGCCCGCTAGTGACGCTGCGCGGCCCTCCGCACCCTCGATGCCCACACCTGACAATCATTAATTAAATAAATAAATAAATAACGCTTCACACTCATAGCCCCACAGTAGCATTTTCTCCTGTGTCGTGGGTGCCATGGACAACACA
>DWPV01005495.1:0-12407 GCA_018251915.1 Urbanus proteus proteus
AATGAGGTACAGCTGAAATATTGAGTCATAATTTGAAAATCGCGGCAACCTCCAAGAGTGAAACGTAACGTTCCTGAAACTGTCACCCGCACCATGCTACAGCGCAAAGACTATAGCTGCTGTAAGCTTCATTTCGTACGCGATCTCGTATATCATTCTTTATTGCCTTCTATTTTTAGGTATCATTGATAAACTGACACCTTATTCGCCGTTCATTTTTGTCTTCCTCTACTTGATTTGGAACAGCGTAACATCATTAATTTTCAAATATACAACCTTAATTGTCGGTAAAATGCGTGTAGAAACTTATCACTAAGTACTAACAGATTTGCGAAATTACATCTATATAAAAACCGTTTTTCGTTCTCCCTTTGTACGCACTTTGTATACGCTTAAATTAAAATTATTGCCGTAAATAAATTTCACAATTTCATTATAGTCTTCTCCACGACATTTCTGTTTATTATTATTTTCATATAAGTTGTATCAAACGGTTTCAATTAGCTATCAAAACAAACGAAAACAAATAAAAAATAACACAATGTATCCAATAGCGAGCCGTATTTTGCATTTCTGGACAGAGCTACCGAGCGAATTCAAACAAAACGTCTTTTTGCATAACAGTAGATAAAGAAAGCAATATCGTTTGCTATAAGTGCAAGCGAGACAGTGTTACCTACAGCTATAAACAAATCACTTCTTTATCTGCAGGAAGGAACCGGATCACATTTTGCAGTTTCTTTTGTTCTCTTTTTAAAACTCTCCGATGTTGCTTTTTTGGCAGAATTTGCAAGTTCATATTTCACTGCAACCCCATTTTAATCTCAATGCATAATATTACGTGACATTAATGGGATTTTTTTAACTTTGCTAATTAACATAGTTGATCTATGATTACATAAGTAATATTTTTTCTTATCTAATGTTTTTTTGTATCCTCTTGATTGTGTCATTACTTCCTGTTTTGAAATGGATTTAAATGGTTCATTTCAGGTAATTTCATTTATATACCAGACAGAAAGACCAGAAATAGAAATTTGAAAGATAATTTTAATGTATGCCTAGCTTAAACATGTATTAAAGAAAAAGGAATTGATCTAGCTCTCTAGCCCAGAATCCGTATCAAATCAGTATATGTAACCATCATGCCACGCTACGCTTCAATTACATAGACTGTATACGTATACAACTATAAATTAAACGACGAATGGATTTTGTAATTTCTTTGCTAATGAAAAAGCATAAACCAACGCTCAATCCGTATTAAAATCAGAGTAAGTAAATTAGTGCGTACTACGATACGTACAAAGTACTGCCATTGGCGGCTTTCATTATCCTTTCGACATTAACGTTGAGTGTAATGAATGACCTTTCCGTCAAAAGCTACTTTGAAAACCCTTTAGGGCTACAAAAAGGTCGCCTAATAGGATACATAATTGCACCACTTGTCCCTTCGAATGGATTAATCTAAATGTAGATTTGTAAAATAATTATTTCCACTCTAAAAAGTTTAATTTGTTCTATTTAAATACTCGTCGCAATCGTTGCTAAAGCCCGACGCAATATGAAGGCCACTTAAGGCCGTGAATTTTAGTACTTACAAAGATTAAATTTTTGTGAGCCAATTCATTTCAAACTTCAGGACAACTGTTAACATCAATTAGTAGAACATAAAACTGATCCGATTGATCAAAGACAAGTCACATAAATTGGATTCTTATAAGTACCGACTGTAGACAATAATACCCAGCCCTAAATTAAAGACATAATCTTGATTACGATCTTATTACAGCAGACTTTGTTATTGCCAGCGAGTCACATTCCTCAAGTCGTAAATCCTGATAAGATGAAGCCTAAAGCCAGATCAATTTTGTTACAGATACCTCAGTAAATGTTCCCGAGGAGACACATCACGCAAAATGGTCGACTTATAGCACTGGGCAGTCCACACTACGACACACTGTGGCGGCGGAAGCGAAAAAATGTTAATACTCATCTTAGCTTATTTCATCACACTACCGGTACTAACTACTAAGTTCGTGAAAGGAGATACAACAATGGAAGACAAAACGCAACCGTTAATAAGTTCTAGAGTGGTAAGGACTAAGTATGGGGACATCCGTGGTTTTATAGTAACACCAGAATCGAGATATTTGGAGCCAGTTGAAGTATTTCGAGGAGTGCCGTACGCTTCGCCACCAGTCGGGTCACTGAGGTTCATGCCTCCAGTATCAGGAGCTCAGTGGTCAGGAGTTAAAATAGCTGAAGAATTCAGCCCAGTTTGTCCACAAGTACTGCCAGATATAAGGAATGAGACTGCAGTTTTGAAAAGGATATCAAAGGGAAGGTTAGAATACTTAAAAAGGATACTGCCATTCCTCACGAATCAATCAGAAGATTGCCTCTACCTCAACATTTACGCGCCAGCTCAAGGTAACTATTAAATACGTTTGAGTTACATTATTTTCCGTAGAAAAATAAAGTAGTAATATAGGTCAAAGATTACCTACAACTTATAGGTGTACATGTAAGTGTGTAAAGTCTGGCGCACATTATGGCAAGCCGCATCGCAACACAAAAATTCGCCTATATAATTTCAGTACACCTTGTATGTACTCGTACCTTCGCTCACTTTTGGCAGGCCGCATCGCAACAAACAACACGATTCATATAAGATGCGATGCGCTGCGACCTGTCGTGGCAAAGGTGTGCGCCAGACTTTAATATGCAAAAGATTGGTCTGCGTTTGTCCCTTCTTGACTTACAAGAACGTCTTAAATCAAATATAATCATATTTATTACGAGATAAAAAGTAAAAAAAATGCTTCTGTTGTCCAAAAACACAAGCCAGAGACAATAATTTCATTAAAACCAACGTCTGCAGTCATAAAGTTGAAAATAACGGATTAAAATAGTGGTGTGGGTAAATCAAATATATCAGGCACTTCATCGTCATTAATGGCAGAGAACGAGCCATATTGTGTTCTCGTAAATTGTAAAATGAACATTAACCTGGGAGGCGTTGCTCGTAAAGCAAGAAATACGAGGCACATACATACGCTTAACTAGTACTCGGATGGAGCGATTTCTGGTTTATCGGGTGACGCATGTGCCTTTATAGATAATGAAGCTACCGAGGGTTTGTATACAGAGACTACTTGATCTCGTGATAGACCAAAGCCCTTAGGTACAGCATTGGTCTTACTCAAATTGATCAAACTTTTATTGTTCCTTTGCTATATATGGATTCTGGCTTAGGTAGCCTATGTGCATATTTAACGATGGTGTTAACATACTGGTGAACATTATTAAAATTTACACTTAACTTTTTCTAAGTATTCACTATTCAATCCAGATATAGTACACACGTATTATAGCTTCGAAACAGAAATATGTAGTTGCACAACTATTTGTGTATACAAATGACAGGGATTTCCATCCTTCAAATTTAAAAACGTATTTATATTTCAAGAGATGTGATTATTCGCTAGCGAAGACCAAGTTTTAATTTTTAATTCAACATTCATTTTTAATTCAGAATTCCGAGCTTAATTCAAGATTCATTTTTATGTCATAAAATGAACATTATGTTAAATTAGGTTGGATGTTACAGGGACAAAATAACTTGTTTACTTGACTCTTGAGGACACCTAGCGGGATTTTGTTTTATTACCCCTGAAATTACCTCTTTATTATCCCTGATTTAGTGCTTTTTGTTAGCTACTTTATGTTAGAGATTAGATTTGGTATCTAATAATGAATCTTTATTATTCATAAAATAAGTAAAAATAAGGAGATATTTTAGTTATATTTGTATGTAATCATCATTGAAATTATAAATTTCGGAGGTATATAACGTAATAATTATGTGGTGTCATTAAATATCCCTAAATTGCAATTCGTGTTTCCTTTGAGGGGTACCTTACTTACCTAGTATCTTACACATAGTGCACACCTCATATCGATAGTGATTGCTGTACCGATAATAACACCAAATCCAACATATACAGATGTCCGTGGGCGGCAGTGGCCACTTACTATCAGGTGGACTGCAAGCACGTTTGCTACTCACATGTTATAAAAAAATACAGATATTTGCATATACCTTAAAATATTATAAAATAACCTAACTTTGAAATGGCTTTAAAAGATAAAATTGGCTTCATTTAATTTAGGACAGACGCTAGGATTTGTAACATAAATATGTACTTTAGAAGTTTTACAAAAAAGGATCCGTGAGGATTATAAAATTTTAGTGCTCTGCGGACAAAAATTTGGCTTCATTATTTAATTTCATCCCTTTGAAGGATTTGGCGGATTAAATACTTTTACTGAATTAATTTCGCCGGAAAGTGTAATTACGGCTACTTGGTGACTGACCAACATTTGAAAATTAGAATTTCTACAAGACCTCGACTCTTTGACGAAGAACAAAATGTAACTAATGAAAATGAAGCAGCATTATTAAAGAACCTGATTAAATTCTTCTTGTATCTTAAGGAATATGGGACTGAAAGAAAATTATGTTCCTTTTTCAAAACTGAAAATATAGCAAACGAAAATTATAACAATGTTATGTTAATACCAAAAATATTTAGTAACACATGTCAGAAAGCAATGACAGTGGATTAATACATATATTGTTATAGATGTAGACTTAGTTTTAAATCCAATAACTCTTTGTGTCGAAATAGTATGACGATAAAAAATGACAACCTTGAAGCCAGCGCACTTCGGGATAAAACCTTAAAGTAGCATTGTCTTTTTCAGATTCCCGTAAAGTAACTGCTAATACTTTTAACTATGCAAATCTTCTATCCATAGAACAATGCCGCGTTGAGTCTAAAATGTATCGTGCTTAAAGGAGATACAAACAAAGACCCTAAAAGCCAAAAAATCTATAAATGACCCAAATCCGGGCACTCGAAGTATTCACAGGCGTATGTAGGTTCGGATGAATTTCCAAAAAGCTTGGCTCGTATCACGAGGGAACGACACGTTCGTAGCAGCGCCTTGCCCGATTTCGAGTCTTTTGTTACCAACATTCCCTATGGTTAGACTTGGGTTATGCGACACAGCTTTTACCTGATTGGCCTAAAAGACATATTTTTATGATGTTGGGATATTTTATTGGGCTATGAGTTGTTGAATCATCTTATTGTTACCTGATAATGGATGATAATGGATCGGTACTGATTCAGAAATTTAATAGTTGAGTATTGGATCTTAACGAAAGAAGTTTTTTTTTAATAATTTTTTATTTCCTGAAAAACCAAGAATCCATTACTGTGCTACATTTAGTCATGACCCTTAATAGATGACCTGCATGGTGGAGAGGTCATCATCGGTCTGACAAGAAATAGATTCCGAGAAAGACATCTGTATGATGATGATGATGATGATGATGATGCCAAAAGAGAAAGATATCTAGATGATGAATTATGATTTTTGTTCTGCCAAAATCCACCAAAGTATGTCATGTACCAGTTTATCATAGACAATGATAAAATACATTTAGATTAGTTTTACAATGTCTCTATCCTTTATTATGCCCGGTATTGAACAACTTCACTTTATTAAATATTTAATTTAATTATCTCGATTTATTTCCACATTCAGTCTCCTTTAGTTCATTAGCATATATCGCAGATTTTTTTACAATGTTTGAATCTTAAACTATAATTTATCTAAATATTGCGTGTTTTCCTATTATAAATTGAAGTAGTCGTCAATTTATCTGAAGTAGCAAAGTCGTCAATTTATCTTGACGTATAAAAACTTGAAGGGTGCTATCAAGTTATTGGGTACGATATTGATATAATAACTTCTAGGCAAACGTTCATGATTTAGAATGGGAGCGACGTTGCAATTTTGGCAAGCCCTCCAATGTAGGGCGTTTTTAATAATGACAAGTGTCTAGACGTTCTATTTACGTTTTTATTAGCTTTCCTTACTCTGAGTAAATGTCAAACGCTAAATGATTTTAAGAATAACTTAATACGGCAAAATTGGTTTTAACATTTATTATTTTAAAGGTGGAAAAACCCTTTGTGGTTCGACTCCGGCGGCACCACCGCCACACCTATTTCTGCCTCATAACAGCAGTCTAGTGCTATTGTGTTCTGATTTGAAGGGCGTGATTAGGGAGACATAATTATCCGAGGCGTTCCAACTTAGTCCTCAGGGGTAGCAAGGCATCCGTGGCCGACCTCAGAGTAGGATTCTGTCTAATCTAGGATTGATTACAGATGTCCACGAGCGGTAGTGGCTACTTACCAACAGGTGGACTGCATGCTCGTTTGCTACTTCCATATTATAAATAAAAAAAATATCTTAACATGATAATAGTTAATGTAAATATTTTCCGTAATAAATTAGACTACTAGCTAATATTTTGTATCTGAACCGTCATTATACGTATTCACATTAAATTTTATGGAGTTCTATATTTTAGATTTTGAATACGGTGTTCATTATTTCTTTTGAAGTACATTATTACCTGTTAAGGCCACATGTATGCTCCCTAAATATTGCGACATCTGCAATAACTCCATCAGAGCTATTTTGTTTATTGCTTTCTGGTCTATCCAGTAGGTTCGTATTGGACGTACAGATCAATTGACTATTTGCATGATTTGCATGTCTTACGTAGCAATGCATTCATGGTTCAAAATGTAGGCAATAGCTGTTGGTTCTCATTGAGATACTTCAAATATTTCGTTGATATATCTACAAAGAATCGATTTGTCTGTATTTAACGATATAAATAGTAAACTTTCAATATTTTTTCTTTAATTTTTAAGAACTAATATTATTATGTTTGAGAATATATGGAAAATTAAGATTTCTGAAAGAGTTTTATAAAATTGCATAAGTTACTAGGTCAATAAGTTTTGCCTACGACATGCTAATTATATACGTTTAAAAAAAAGTTTAAATTAAAATCAGAAAGACCCAGAATTTCACCAAACATCTAAAAACCAGAATAGCTGCAACACAAAATAATAAAACTCAAAACTCCATTACAACTTCAATCTACCGGACTTTCTCGAGTGTCGAATTGGTATCACGTATTTTCACAAACAGCAGCACAGGCGAGGAAATCGATTGACCTCAAAGACAATGGACGTCGATTGGAATTGATGGGAAACGTCTAAACACGCTCTGTGTCTATATCGAAGGTGGCTTGTGAAAATACAAGTATCATTCCAAATAGAGTGAGCATTCTGTGCAATTAAATTATCATTTCGTTTCGTTTTTTTTTTACGTTTTAAGTATGTTTTGTTTTATAACAGTCGTTTTTGCTGTTGAAACGTTGAAAGATATTGCATCACCTGAAATTGCAAGGCTTTTCAATTAAAACTTTATGGGTAGCAGTGGTATGTACCTTTAGATAAAAATCCCAACATTATGTAACTTTATAACAGGATCTAAAAGTAGATTTCTTTTACAATAATTTAACTGTCTCCTAAGTACGTATTATAAAAAGAAAAATCAATAAAAAAATGTAATTCTAATTTAGCACCTAGTTCCGAAGTTAGCACTATTTGCACATATTAACATTTTTTAAAATGCAAAGTTTTCTTAGTAGAGTAAACAACATGGAATTGAAATAGATTTTAGTCAGATCTCAGTAGCTATATTCCGAGTATTTGGAAAACTAGTTCTACAGACAATTTGTTCATAGTAAATACGCTATGAAGGGTGATAAAATTATTCTCACCGATCTCACAAACACATTACAGAACATTGCAATGTTCAATACCATTACAAAATGGACTGACCTCAGTAACAATAGACGTCCATTGAAATAGACAGTTGCCCGCGGCGGTTCGCTATAAACAATATCTTCGATATGGTATCCTGTACATGTCGGTATGAATATAGCTGTAACTGATCTAATTGATTGGAAGATAGTGATTCAATTAGGGAATATGTATGGACTATCTATATACCTAGAGTCTGTTTTATAGACGTACAATTGTATCGCTGCTGACTTCTGAGGTATGTTTGTGGAATACTGTATGTGGAGACTTGGTGAAGTGTTGAAAGAATATATAATACATGAATTTCTTAGTTTATTATAGCATAAAAACATGTGCGTATTTATTGTTGACGCTTTTTTTAAATGTTAATGTTATCATTCTGGATCTAGATGAAGATGATTACCATCTTTAATAATCTGTACCTAACTTGAAACTATGCATAAATAAGTCTGTTTAAACTTCATACCTCAGATTAGGAAAACTTGTATTCTCATTCTTTAAGCAGTCTTTTAATCTTCTCTGGATTTCATAAAAATGAACAGCAAAAAATGCGTACATACTCAGACCAAAAACGGAAAACTAACTTTATTAGTTACTCATATCTCTTTCCACCCCAGGAACGATGTCAAAACTATTTACGACTCTATTAATAACATCTTTTACAAAATAGATGTATTATAGGTATAAGATATTATAAGTGTAAGAGCTCATACTTTTTCGCTGTTTCAAAATCAAAATACTTTACGAAGATCATCAATATTCAAAACAGTTCTGCAAATAGCCTACTTTGAATAAATTTTAGTTTGATTTGGTTTGATATAAAGTACCACTGCAGTATTTCCATACCCTTATTGATTTCCGGTCAAATAAATGCGGTATGAAACTGCAATCATAAAGCTTTAATGCCTAGGAATCGCGTGCACGAAGTTCTCAACTAAAATATTTGGCAAAGCCGCAATATAGACCACCAAAAACGCCTAAACTAAGTTCAGGAATTATGACTTTTTTCTGACATTTTTGTTAAGGGTAAAAAAGATATATGACTGCAGATTTTTGCTGGTTTCGACTGAATTTTTTCTTATTTTTTATTTTGTCGACTCAAGAATAGCATAAGAATTCAAATCTCGAACAATTCAACAAAAATAATGTTAAGTACCTGATACTATCTGTATACTGCAACAGGCCAAAAAGCGTAGTTTACTCTTTCAAAGTATAGATTGTAAAATATGAAAGCTAAGACAAAACTACTATTTCCAAATATTACACATAATTCCATCGTCATAATCTAAAAAATAAACAAATGCAATATTTTGAAGCCTGACCTGGCACCTAGTCACACAATTGCAATTTATGTGTACTCATATATATTCAAAATCTGTAATATTCCTTTTTTTACTTTATTTAACAAATTAACTCTGATTCCCACTGGAGAATCGCGTTAGACTACAATTCAGGTCTCTCCCTATCGTAAGGTGAGAAGGCTGGAGAAGGTGATAGCGACCTTTGTGGTTCCACTCCGGCGGCGTCACCGCTATACCTATTTTTGCCTTAAAAGAGCATTGTTAAGCACTGATGTGGTCTAGTCTGAAAGGTAAAGGAGACACATACCTACTTATGCGAGGCGTACCAACTCAGTCCTCACGGGTAGCAACGCATCTGCGGTCAACCTTAGGTAGGACTGTGAACTTATGAGGGATTGATTACATAATTATGTCCACGGGCGGTAGTGTGCACATACCATCAGGTGGACTGAATGCTCGTTTGCTACTTCGAATATGAAATAGGCGCATTATTAAAACAAAGAGAACAAAGCTTCACGCAAATTTCCATAAATATCGTAATTATTGTCCGTCAATTATTTGCACAAAGTTCGTGTTTGCGTCAAAATCATTATTTTAGTTACTGACGCTTTCGCGATTGCGTCGGTATCGATAATGTTCATATGAAATTGCTTTTACTCCCAACGGCTTGCTATCATTATTCATTCATACATATTTAGCCACGTAGTGCATTTGTTATGGATATATTAATGTTTAATGTACCGTACGAATGCTGTCTGCAATGTATTGATTGCTGACTTTCGTATGAAAATGTTCGGTCAAAACGAATTTAATTTTAACCGAATGCCCAAAGGACGGGAGGTTATCTGTTCGTCGTATAAAAACGTCGTAAATTCACCCTGTATATATAACAGGGTGAATTTTTCAAGTGTGCTTGGAGGAGGAAATCGGAAACTATAAGGATTAGCGAAAAATGATGAAAGGACTTACGAGGCGGATTTTGGTGAAAACTAAAACTGCATAATCAGTTTTTCAAAAATCTTATTTCCATAGCCGGGAATCGAAAGAGTTCATTTTGAAAAAAACAGTCGGTAAACCATGCCGGAACCCGCACTCCCACCGTGGAGTACCCTCCAAGCCTTTCTCAGATGAGAGAAAAGACCCGTGCCCACCAGTGGGACATAAAAAGGGTTGTGACAATTTTTGCCAGTTATTATAATTTAAGTAATTAATAAGTTTTATAAATATAATTATTTACGCTAAAGATTTTAATTTGAATTAAACCTTTTGCAGCAGATACATAATATTTTAATCCAGCCTCAAAGAGAATAATAATTCAGTTACATATTTCAAAATCTCCAGGCCGTTTCACATATTACTAAAACATAATGAGGTCTAAATCACGTAATTCTAATTTACATAGATGGCGCTGGAAACTGATTTATGCAAGTGTTTTGATTTGATTGACGATTCGGATTCATGGACGCGTGAAATGATAACAAATTGCAAATGATAGATGTGAATACAATGGTACAAATGTTGGCCATTTTGCTGAGCAGTCTTGTGTGACTTGTTAAATGAAAAAAGTAAAGTTTTTTTTTACATGTAGATGTAGTCCACTGCCGCCCATGGACAGTTGTAATCTACCCCAGATAATATCAAGGTCCTACCTGACGTTGAACACAGATGCTATGCTACCTCTGAGGACTAAGCTGGAACGCCTCGGATAAGTACCTATGTCGCTCTTACCACACCCTTCAGACCAGAACACAGCCGTGCGTAACACTGCTGTTATAAGGCAGAAATAGGTGTAGTGGTGGTGCCGCCGAAGTCAAACTACATAGAGTTTTACAACCTTTAAAGATTTGGTTATTAACGAAACCACAAGTAGGTAATTCTCTTTTAATTTCAGTGTTAAAGCTGACATGTTCAAAAATGTATATACACTGATTTAACGGTGGTAGTGCCCTTTGTGGTTCTACTTCGGCGGCACCACCGCCACACCTTTTCTACCTAGTAATACAAGTGTTTTCTACCTAATAATAGAAGTGTTAAGCGCTGTTTTGTTCTAGTTTATACAGTTGATTCAATTATACATACTTATCCGATGCCTTCCCTCTTAAGCCTCAGAAATAACGCATCTATGGGCGACCTCTTTATCTTATTTAGATTTGATCACGGATGTCAATGAGCAACAACGAACACTTACCATCAGATGAACGGCATGCTTGTTTGCCTCTTCTATACTATATTAAAACAATTACTATACCTATTTTATTAGGAAAAAATATTAAAACACACTAGACCATCCAACTAACTCCTCAACATAAGAGTCATTACTGTTTTTAACGCGATTGAAGCAGAGCGCCATAGGAAATACCGCATGAATTTCATATGAACTCATATCTAAAATTAAACAAACTATTTGTTAGCAAATGGAATAGTTTATTTGGTTATTTATTCGTTTATTAAGCAGAAAATCGTAAGAACTCTAATTGGTGCTCTATTTCTAATACAACAAATATTTCTCCGTTTGCTTCACTTATTTACATCTCATTAAACCTCTGTTCCGATAGCGTTTACATTCAGTGTTTATGTTTAGAAGCCATTAATCAGCTTCTAGTGTTTATGTATGACCTGTCGTAATAAATATTGAAAATCAAAATGGTATTTCTATTTTCGTTTTCCATAATGGACAATGAAAAGTGATCACGGCATTATACCTATTGCAAGCTTTTGAGTTCAAAAAAACTTATTTAATACTAGCTGAACCTCGCGGTTTCTCCCGCGTTAATAAATAAAAAAGCATATATATTTAAACATAGGCGATACCCACGACGGCACGCACATGGGCGTGAAACGCGCGCTAATGCTGTTTCCAAAAATTAAAGCAGTAGACAGACAGACGTTTTTTTATTTTATTTTCGTTTTAAGTACCTATCGTGTATATTCTCATAAAGACACTTCAATTTTATCTTTTTGTATAAATATAGTAGGAAATACAATGTGTATGGTACCTTTTTGCGTTGACGAGGTAAGTGGCCATTGCCGCCCTTCAAAAGGAACCCGACGGACGGTCAGATGCACGATGGTATGCAATCCCACATATCTTCATCCTTCCCGATGAATATACTGTTAAAGGCTCCATTCTAGCCGCCAGTACCCAGAGGCCCCCTTTTAGTCACCTCCTACAACAAGCAAGGGATACCGTGGCCCTATTCTGATCCCGGAGCTACAGGTACAACACTGTGGATATCAATAAATATTGTTAAAAACTTGACTTTCTGTTATCTATACAAATAAATAAAATTGAAGTGTCTGTTTGTGATTTCAAAATAACATTTTTTTACTCAATGCATAT
>DWPV01005496.1:0-12406 GCA_018251915.1 Urbanus proteus proteus
GCACTTCTGTTTCTGTGTATTTTGACTAGAAAGGACTAATACACTCCCTTATTCCAGTACAAGAAGCTATAGTTAAGTGGTCAAATCGTGGATGTTTTAAAGCCGTTTAATGAGACCTAATAAACAATTGGAACGTCATTGGAACGGTTTATGTACGGCATAAACCGTTGCTTGTATTGGCTCATTATAGTTCTTGTGTATGTAAGACTTCCGATAATATTTAATTGCTACTAGATAATAACAACAGCTAAAGGCTTAATGTACCCTTTGACGAATGATATCCATTCTACGCTGTATGTTATCTACGCTAGCGGTCAGTTATAAATTGTCAAACTCTCCCGACATTTCCGAACTTTGTACGTAAAGTGCTGAGATGTATGTATGTTCATACACACGTCGCAAGCTACGCACGGTGCATTTAACATAAAATAAGTTATATTGTTTCAAACCTAATGTTTGCCAACGTAACTTAAAATTTTACCTCATAAAAGAACTTTCCTATGTTACTTAAACAGGTACATAGAACAATGATACATTAGTCAAGCTAGAGATTAGGTGTTTCGTGTGGTATAGTGTTATTAATTGTAAGTACTGTTGCCTTAGAAACTAGTTAACAATAAGTAATTTTTATATATAAAATTAGTTCATAAGTCAATCTTACTGTGTACTTACATTTTATATATATAATATCACCAAATTCCCGTCTTCTGCAGAGAATATTGTCTGAAACAGCATCTGTAACAATGGAAAAAGATGCATTAGTATAACGCAAACTCATTACAAAAATAACTTTTATATGAATTATATTATTCCGTCCCTATCACTACATAGTATTAAACACAGTCGCTTCCCGCTGTCTGTTTCTATGTATGCATAGATCTTTAAAACTAGGCAAAGGATTTTGATTTTGAAGGAGGTTTTTTAATAGATAGAGTGATTCAAGAGGTATTTATATATGTAATTTAATGAGTGCGAAGCCGCGAGGAAAGCTAGTGCAAATATTAAAATCTAAACAATTAATATCATTATTATAGAAGAATCTGACAAATAAAATGAAGGTTTTCAGAATATGCAGTGTTTTTCAGCTCGACCTCTATATGCAATTAATTTGACCTTCTAGACCGCTTATACACACCTAAGTCATGCTTACCAAAGACACGTAATTTGACTATATTGTTATATTATATTCGTTTGAAGTAGAACAAACGCCGTCATTATTTTAACTTAATACCAAAAGTACAGCGCTGTTGTGTGGGTATTTAAAGAATATGATAAAGCAGACTCCCTGTTCTGAAGCGTTCCATCTCGGCCCTTCCCGTATCAACGTATTTGCGATCAATTTCACGTATAACTTCTTTAAACAATTAAAAGTTACAGACAACTTCGCTTGAAGTTTACCAAAATGTTTTCCTATAGGCTGTTAACTGTTCAAATAAAAATCCATTCAGCTTATTTCCCATGACATAATAAACTTCCCGTGACACGACGTAGGTAGTTTATTTGACCTCGTTTTATACTTCGAGTACACTTCCAATAAAATTGGATGATACTGTGCGTGCTCAGTAATAGAAATAGCTAGTTTTACCGGCGGCTTCGCTCGCATTAATGTGTGCCTGTAACTACATTCGCATTTACAATGGTATTGTGTGCTTCAGGTATAATGCAAAAGCAAATGTTATTAATTAATATCAAGAGGCCGTAGGTATAAAAGTAGGTAGGATGTAGGTTTGTATCGGGATGAAAGGTACTCTATGTATGTTCTTTTCCGGAATCTTGGAAATTTGGTTACAAAATGTCCTAACGATCGGTTAGGTAGTTAAAGTGTGAAGGGCTTACAAAAAACAAATAAACAGGCCTTCACGTTTATTAATTAGAATGATATTATAGCAAAGGTACTCATAATGCACTCGTATTTTCAATGCCACAATACACTGTTTCACTCTCTGATAC
Source organism: Urbanus proteus proteus (assembly GCA_018251915.1). NCBI lineage: Eukaryota > Metazoa > Arthropoda > Insecta > Lepidoptera > Hesperiidae > Urbanus > Urbanus proteus. The sequence continues at coordinate 1,951 of DWPV01005496.1, forward strand.
AATATACATGAATGTGTATAGGAAGGTATGCTCTCTAATTAGTTTGCAGTGATATTAATTATTGCTCTAATTAAATTGTATATGAGATATGTTATGCATAAGATGTGGGTCACTAATTTCCACCGTGTACTGTCAATTCTGAACAGGTGGTTGTTCTTTGATATACGAAAAGGATTCTGAAAAAAATAGGAGTAAAAGGATTTGATATTGAAGTTTCATATCCTGTAACTTTTATTTAAAGCTAGCTGATCCCTACAGTTTCACCCGCGTTAAAAAGTAAAAAGGAATACATATTATCCAAACATACAAGATATAACAACGCGGCTCTCCCCTGACGACAGCCACATGAGCGTGGCGTGCCAAACAGACAGACAATTTTTTAAATTGAATTTTCGTTATTGGTATCATGTATACTGTCATATGCATTGATACTCAATTATTACCTTCTGTTTACATCCGTATGATAGTAGTTGTAAGCATCATGGACAATAAGGATACTCAGTCCATCTGATGGACTTCTCTAACCAACTCCATTATTATAGTAAAGTCTACCTGATCCTCGCGGTTTCACCCGCGTTTTAAAAGTAAAAAATAATACATAGTTAAACATAAATGTCATCCCGTTTTCGCGCGACGGCACATGCGCGTAGAGCGCGCGCTAATGGATTTTTCAAAAATTAAAGTAGCCTATGTTACGCCTTAGGCCTTCAGCTATTTTCTAGTGAAAGTCTCGTCAAAATCTGTCCAGCCGTTTAGAAGATAAGCTCAGCCAAACAGACAGACAGACAAAAAAAATAAATTGCATTTTTGTTATACATAGGCATCGTGTATACTTTCATATGTATTAAGTAAAAAGCGTTATTTTGAAATCACAAACGGACACTTCAATTTTATTTATTTGTGTAGATGAACTTTACTATATGGAGTTTGGAGATAGGTATAGAAATAGATCATAGGTTTCTCCTGAAGTAATCAAAGATTCGATGTCATTTCTGAGCACTGAGATTGTTCTTATAATATCGGTTATTTAATTATACTAATAGAACAATCCAATACTCAATTTAAGTATCAAATAGCTCGGATTCCTTGCGACATTTGCAGTGCCTCGCGGCGGTATGAAATGGAGAGCTATATTGAAACTGTATTTCAAAGAAAATTAAAGCTCAATTACTCTTTATTAAACAGTACCTATTTTAGATCAAAAAATCTAGTCTCCCCTTATATTGGGAATATTTGATATTAGCAAGTGCATACAAGTGTTTTTATTAGTGATGTTCTAAATTATTTGCTCCTGTTAATAAATTGTTCGGTTTACTAAATATTTTAAACATTGCCAAATATCTAACAGACTCTGAATATATGTAAATCTAAATTCATCATTCAGATATGTCTGACTGGAGATCGAACTGGCTGTCTGTTTGGCTAAGGTAATCTTCTAAACGGCTGGACCGATTTAGACGGGACTATACCCGGAAGATAGCTGAAGGTCTAAGGCGTACCACATGCTACATAAAAGCATTAGTGCTGTAAAAAAGCATTCGCTTGCGCGCCACGCGCATGCAGCCGCCGTACATGTATCTTATCCTTTTTACTTTTTAACGCGGTTGAAACCGGGGGGATCAGCTAGTTAAAACTAAAGGAGGTGGAACCCTTGAGGTTCGGCTCTACCGACGCACCTATTTTTGCCTCGTAACAGTTATTTCCAGTGCTGTTCTGGTCTGGTCTGAAGGATGTGCTAAAGGAAATACACTTATTCGAGGCGTTCCTTAGTCCTCAGGGGTAGTAACGCATGTGTGGTCGACTGTGTGGTATGATTGTGATCATACTTGGGGTTGATTACTATTGGCGGTAGTGGCCAATTACCATCAGGTCGGCTGCATGTTCGTTTACTACCTTCATAATACAAAAAAAATGATCTCTAAGGTCGACGCGCCTATAGCAGATTAAGTAGGTATGTCGGTAAGAATATTTTGCTCACAGCCGGTCGCACTTGAATTGCCTCATTAGAAGTAGTCGTTACAGTGGCCCTGAGAGAAAGTCAAGTATCATATCCTATATTTTGTGCGTTAAAAAGTAATTGGGTCTGGTGAAGTATCATTTCCAGATTTACGTACCTCCTTTAATCATATTTTGGTCAACAATTACTTTGTAAATCTGTTATTTAAGATTTTATTTGTTTTCAAAACTAAGAAGTCTAACTGAGTAAATTAGTCGGAAATGCGTTTCAAATAGAATTGGTATGTTTCAAACGGGTAGAGCCTATTCATGTGAATTCAATACTTACATTATAAATACTTAAATGAGCAGAAATATTAAAGCGTGTCTTTTCTAATACTGCTTGTCCCCAACCCATTAATGTCCTAGTGCTGGGAATGGGTCTCCTCTTATAGTGAGAGGGATTTAGAGTGTTGCCAACTCCAAAAATCACAAGTCGAAAGACTAGACGCGAAAAGTCGCTAGAAGTCGCTTTTGGAATTTGGATTTTGACGGCAAAAAAAAAGTTAGCTCGGTCCTAATATGTCAATTACTCCACTGGGACTTCAAAATTTAATTGGGGCAAATAACAAAAAAGGTCATTTAGGCTAATTAGGAATTAAAATTTATTGAAATCTTACCTTCAAACCTGTATTTGTGTACTCCAAAAGTCGCTAAATCTTGTCTAGCTATAAAAATTTTTTTTGGTTGCTAAGTCATTTCTAGCGACAAAGTCGCTAAATTGGCAACACTGGGGATTTAGGCCTTAGTCCATCGCGCTAGCCAAGTACCTACGAATTGGTGGACTTCACACATCTTTGAGAACGTTTAGGATCTCTCTTGCATGTTTCCTAACGATGTTTTCCTTCACCGTTAAATCAAGTGATAATTAATCTTTAGTACGCACATAGATCTGATTGAGAGGCCAAGTTTTTACCATTAAGCTTTAACTGCGGAATGATGCTAACTCTCAATAACTGATATTCATTAGTACAGTATGGGACGTGACGCTTTCTGTTTCTGTGGTATTTAAAATAAACGATAATCTCAGATCATTTTGCATTTTTACCGTTACGATTTAATAAGTAGATTCCATTGGTAAATTTTAGATTTTTATAGTAAATCTTGGATTTACCGTAGATCAGACTTTTACAATAACATATCCAACATACATACTAAACTGCGTAGTACCTGGACAGATGTTACATGCAACGAAACTTTTAAGATCTTTATATTAGTCTTGTAAATTGTCAGACACCCATAAAATTGCCACAAAATTTCATTGAATTTGGTTGAATGGTTTCGAAGAGCGTGTGTCATGTAGCCCAGACATTTATGATGTAAAAGAAAACATGTTTAGGTAAATCGTTTTGAAATACTGACTTATTACAAAACTGTAACATTGTTACATTAAAATTGTATATTATTATCCCGTATTAATATAAATACATACAGTACCATCATCATTACTCAATACATAATAAATATACTCTTTATTACATATGTATGTATTTTCGCTATTTTCCATCTCGTAGCCGTCTCACACAAGAATTAATTGGACCATCTGCCGTTGAAAGGAAATTGTTGAGTAATTTGATATTTGGTAGAAAGAAGTGTAAGGTATAGTCGAAACATTAATGGTTTTATAAATATTTATGACGTGAGGTGTTTCTATATTAAAATATTGTTTTCGCTGTTAGATATAGCAGCCGTTTGAGGTCCATTGTCAGACATAGGTTTCCCCAAATTGGTGCCGAACCTGTCCTGCACCTTTTGAATTCAACGGTTTCCTGCTATCAACTTCAGGCCATCGGCTAACTGGTGCAGGAGCGACCAGTGTTTCTGTGGCATAAACAAAGTCGCTATTCAGGTACCTTTCTTCCGCATCTATTATTAATCGGTCAAATTTTTACTAAAAAATAAATGCCACTAATGAATGAAAAAATGATCAGTAGAAAATGTCAACCACAATTGAAATGAGAAAACAGAAGGCAGATGACATGACATCTATCATACTTGCGGAACAAGAGAACTGGTTTTCCAATTTCCTCCTCACTGAGCGCTAGGAAATTGACGTTTGTGTACTGTTTTGGTGGTTCTATGTCACCGGCATTTGCATTTTCTTTGATATTTTCAAGCCAATAACTCAAGTGGGAAAATATGGCAATATTTTCCGCATAGCACAAACTTTACGCTATGGCAATTTAAGAATTTAGATAAGTTATTTACTGATTATTTATTTGATCCCGCATCTGACTGTTAGTGTTGGGTTTCTGAAAAGCCTTTCGATTATAATGCTACAGGGGACAAGAAAAGGTGGAAGAAAAGTCCTGTAAGTATATTTGTTATATTTTCTTCGTCCACAAACAATTAGTACACTTTGATAAGAATATACAATACATAGAGCACTATGAAAATGACATGCACCTCTCATGAATTTGTACCACTTCCATAAACTTATTCATCATAACACTGGATAATAAATTAACTTACAAATAGGATGTTGGCGATATGAATGCAATAACTTGCTGTAAACTTCCAAATTCTAACAAAAAAAACAAGTGTCTTAATATTCCATCGCTTTTCAAGGATGTGGGTTAGTACGTAGGTAACCTAAATAGACATCTATCAACAGTGCCGCTAGAACAATCGGAATAGACTTTCCAATTTCCTTCCAACCGCACTAAAGGAAATAGTTGCTTTCAAGCGCCGTCTTCTGAACTTCACGTAAGAGAATGTTTCCATATGTTTGACATTAGGTAACTGTGCTTACATTTACATTTATTACCAAAAAAGCATATACGGAAGTGCTGATGGTAAAAGACCTCTACTGTCCATAAAAAATTGTATTCTTTTTGAAATAAGATCTTCTAGAGTCCTTTTTATTTCCTCCAAGCCTTTTCATGAAAGAAACTTGTTTCAAGGGACACCCTGGCCACGTCGCTGTTGTAGAAAAATAATATGTTGCCAACCTTAACATTTCAAACTGCCCAATTTTCAATTTTCCTAGCCTTTAAAACTGAAATCTTTATGGAATAATTATGGTAATTAGTAGGATCTATTCCAGACATGTAACAATCATCATCTGCATCCATAATAATATCACTTAACTTAAATTAAAAAAACTTTCATTGTTTACAATACTGAAAACAAAACTGACAATGTATAACATAGGTATATCAGTACTATGTCAAAAAAGCATTATTTCTTTTAAATGCAGTTTAGCAAATTAAATCCCATTTTTTATTTTTTAATTATGGTGTTATTTCGACCATTACGACGGTACCGCTGATTCCAATAAAATGGTAATAGCTATAAAGCTGACTTCCCTAAAATTGACACTTCTATGCAAACTTCACAAATTGACAAAAATGTCAGATTTAGTTCCCAAATTTTCCGTAGCACTTCTTTCGCGAAAACGACTCTATGTGTGTTTTATTTTTAAGATGTGTGTTATGGTGTTATGACAATTCTTTCACCCTTTCTACTCCAAATAGTTGCTCTAAACAGAGTGCTTCTGTGAAATAGCAACATGATAACTGCGAAATGATAATAAATCAACACATCATTTATTTTCAATGGGATTTCAGACAAATAGCAGTATATAAATGTACTCGTAAATATCCGTATCAGATTCCCTAACTTTACAGAAATCTGGTACAAGTTAAGAAACTTGATAATTTAAACATAGCTTAGATCTTGGAGTGTTCTCAAGTGTTCAGACTTCAAAAAGATTCTACGTGAAATCAGTATTCCAATCATGTTGCCTTAACGATAGCGGGGAATTGGCAAGTTTTCCGCCAAAGAGGGTTTCCTTTTGTTATTTTTCTTTGTGACCAAAATATGAAATAAGTATGGAGGTGAACACTATGTAATTATATTGTCTTTATTATTAATCTTTATGAAATACATATCCGTAGTTCATCTATTAAGAAGTAAGTATGTGTAATTTCAGATGTAATATAAATAATTTAACCATTATTGAGTATAAATAAAGACTCAGAAAAGGTAGAGATGATATTTCGAGTAATTAAATTGGGCTCTTTCTACATTTTGCTATTTGTCGACTGAGAAATAAATCATCTATAATCAATCGATATAATCATAATTATCTATTAAATATGATTTTAAAGCATTAGAAGTATTTATAACAGACGACACATACAATAAAATAAAGCGCACAAATAAACAAAAATAAACTACGCCACAGAAAATAAACTTTATTTATATTGAATTTTCAACCATTAAGATAATCCATTACCTAAATAAGATACTCGCAAACGAAGTCGTATTGTAGCCGAAATGATTAGTTACCTAACTCTGGCAACGAAAATAAATTACCAAGTATTTCTCCTACGATCCGTATCGATACAATCTGAGAAATCGAATCACGCAGCTAACATCTCATTAGGGTGAAAACTTGGTTCGCAATGTGGGATGAAGGGATGTAACAAACTCGGTATTAGTCCGTATTGTATTGAAAGGGACAATACTCGAGTTTATTAATTAGTGTTTATGTACGTATTGTCGATAATTGTTTAGGTGTACATTTTCTTGCATCTGTCGTATAAATACGCGTACTACTAAATTCTTTTTATTTATTGAGAAATAGAAATGTGTACTAAAATAAATTGTTTAAAAAATAAATAAAGTTTACTAGTAACATCTAACATCTCACTAGGGTGAAAACTTTGGTACGCGATGTGGGATGAGTGGATTTAACAAACTCGGTTTTAGTTCGTATTATATTGACAAGAAAAATACTTTAAATCGAGTTTATTAATTAGTGTGTACAAATATGTACATGTGTACATACTGTCGACAGTTGTTTAGGTGTACATTTTTTGCTACTGTCGTATAAATACTCGTACTACTAAATTATTTTCATTTATAGAGAAATAGAAATATGTACAAAAATTAATTGTTTAAAAAATAGAGTTTTCTAGTAATGTCTCATTAGGGTAAAAACCTGGTACGCGATGTGGGATGAAGGGATGTAACAAACTCTTTATTAGTTCGTGTTGTACCGAAAAGGACAATACCCGAGTTTATTAATTATAATTAGTGATGTTTTTTCAACAATTGCTTAGGATTATATATATATTTTTTATAACTAAGTAAAAATAATATTTAATTTGTCTTGTTTAGAGAAAAATAGAAACAGTAAAATACATTTATATTCAAGAAAAATAGTACGTGATTTTTTTTTCATATTCTTTTCAGAAAATTACTAATATAATTTATTTATTTAATTTACATATTTTATATAAAATTACATTATAATATAAGTGACTATACTACTATACTATCCCTACTTTTTACTTTCAGAAAATAGTAGGGATTTTTTGATATTCAAGTCTTAAAGGATAAAAATAACGGTTTGAAAGTTTCTATTATCTTATAGTACAGTGCCTTTGTGCACACGAAGTCTCGGGCAGAAACTAGTCTACTATAAAGCCATCAAGTAGGTTTAAAATGTTTACTCGTATATTTCCTTGTATTAAATTTAAAAAAATGTATTAAGTAAACCTTCCAGTATCTCTACTAAACCGTATGTAAGGATTGTAAGGAACAATGATTTGTGTCCCGGGTAAGTTCGGGCGAAATTAATCATATGGAGTATTGTCATGTATTGTAGGCCGCAGATTTACAGGCATTGGATAATCCTAATTTATGAATGCTAGCAACTTGTATACAACAGCTCTAGATCAGCCCATTGAGCTCTTGAAATAGGATTATTATTTTAATAAAACGAAAAAAGATACCGTAGGATTCAAGTGAACACAGATAAAGTATATTTTTAAGAAAGAAAAAAATGGATTATATAATAATAGTTACTGGATGATACAATAAAGTAGACTGCCTTATCACCGTCACCTGTGGACATTTGCAATCAATACATGTTTTATTGAGTAAACCTAAAACTATTACTACGATATAGGTTTCACCTGTTTTGATCTAAATAATTAATCGTACCGACTTTGTGATCACATACTGTGACAATCAAAATTCACCATAAAGATATACCTACAAAATATTAACAATCGTATAATATACTAGATGATCCCCGCGGTTTCACCAGCGTTTGAAAAGTAAATGTATACCAAGGGAACCGCACATTTTCCCGGGATAAAAAGTAGCCTATATGTTATTCCAGACTAATATCTATGTCTGCACCAAATTTCATCCAAATCCATTCAGCCGTTCTTAAGTTATAGAGTAACAAACAGCCATCCATCCATTCATCCATCCATCCTCACAAACTTTCAGCTTTATAATATTAGTAAGACTAGTAAGAATTAGTAAGATTAAAAAGTACATATACCAGACGGTCAGCAGTAATTAGTTAAACTTCCCAGCAATGGAATATGCGTGTAAGGTAATATAGTAGAAGTTGTGGTAGAAGTAAACAGTATGACTAACTGAACCATACCTATATTTGTACCAGTTAACCTACTTTAGCAATTTTCCTCCCAAAGGTACTCGATCTGGCAAAGTTCAGGAAGCCCATTGTTACTTCAAATCCCCTTTGAGAAATGTTGGCAAACAAGTGTTTTCAAAAAACTTCGCTTAAACGTCAACTTGAAGAACTTCACCAAAACGTAATCAAAAAATCTTGTTAAAACATTTCACGCAATCAAGGAAGCGCTTGAAACTTTTACAGGATTTCGCAAAATTATTGGGTTTCGTCAGATTAATCTTGTCTACGCCGATTTCGATTAGCACTATATATGACAAATATATAACAACAGGCGATTTTTATCGGAACTATTATCCTCACTAAGTCATATTTCTATAAGTAATTATTTAGGGCGGTTGCGAAACTTAAAACATAACATAACATAAAAAATATTCTTTGAAAACGTTAAAATATTTTCGCTTTTTAAGCACTTTAAAAACGTATAAAAGAAAATTTATTTTCCATATTTAAAATGCAAACATCCATTGTTGGACAAGTTTTCTGAATAAGAATACAACTGGATTATTTTCAGGCTGCTGGTTTAATACGAAAGAAAATTTTAAACTTTTGTGAATGTGTTAGTGAAAAGATACATAAACAAATACCACCGTTGTCTTGTGCAAATGTTTATCCCACTGATGTACCTACTTAACTATGAGGTCCCATTATATTAGTAGGAAATGGTATGCAGTACACCTGATGAGACATATGTAATCAAACCCAGATAAGATCACAGTCTCACCTAGGTCGGCCTGAGGACTAAGTTGTAACGCCTCGGATAAGTATGTCTCCCTAACCACAACCTTCAACCAGAACATAGCAGCGCTACACTGCTGTTATAAGGCTGAATTAGGTGTGGCGTTGGTGCAGCCTGAGTCGCACCACAAAGGACTCTACCACCTAAATAGGCTTGATTGTTGTGTAATGGAACAACTTCTTTAAATATCAATGCGAAAACTTGATGGAACTTTATCAATCGTAGTTTTCCTGTTATGTCGCCAGATATAGAACTTAGTTTCGAGTTTGAATGGGACGGGGCCTGTAATAACGAGGGGGTTAGCAACGCGTGGGTCGAAGCGAGTTGACATAACTTTATTATAGATGCTGGAACTATTTGTGGTTTAACAACCCACCTACACGTTCTACAGAAAGTTGCAGTGTTGATGCTGTTTAGATCTGAAAGAATAACTTATTTATTTGAAGCGTTTAAAGTTTTTAAAGGGGATATTGCCTTTAGAGGAAACCTATAAGAGCAGCGCGATTTTTTTTTTTTAATTAAAGTAACCTAAGTCACGCCTTAGACCTTCAGGTATCTTCTAGTGAAAGACCCGTCGATATCGGTCCAGCCGCTTAGAAAATTACCATAGCTAAACAGACAGACAGATATTTTTAAATTGCATTTTCGTGATAGGTATCGTGTATACTATCATATCCATTGAGTTAAAAAGTTATTATTTTGGAATCACACGCAGACACTTCAATTGTATTTATTTGTATCGATGTATAGACTTAATCACATCGTGCTGATCAGAGGCTACACGGTCACATACCTTCAGATGGATGCGGAATGCGGATGTATGATCCTTTAATTTTATAAAAACGTCCTCACAATAAGTGAGTAGTAATTGCAAATAATGTTTATGCTGCAAGGTCCACAGATGTTGTTATTTTCCGGCCTCAATTTGGCTTCATTATAATACCAAATTGTTGTCGTTCAACGTCAACGTCAACAAGGTCGATGATTGTATAATTAGATAGCACTGAATCTGCAATTTCAATTCGTAGTAGGTCTACGGCAGTTTTAGATATCCTAGTCGTAGCCGATATATATATATATTTCGGAGCACCGAGCAAACAATTCGATTGATCCGATATTGCGTGATCGCATTCCTTCGTAGTGGATACAAGTCGTCTTTGAAATTCCGAAAATAAGTACACAGAATAGGTTTACTAAACCGGATATAATTTTGATAAGACACAGAACAATGGAATCATATGAAATTAACAAGAAACCACACGATT
>DWPV01005497.1:0-12406 GCA_018251915.1 Urbanus proteus proteus
TGTCTAAATTTTGTCTTTTTTTAAATACTAAAAATGCCTTCACCTGAATTATTCTTAAGTCAATTGGTCAATATGACTCGTGGGTGTCTTAACCCTTTTTATTTAGATTTTCCGGCCATTGGTTTCTCGATATCTATCTGAATGAATCTGTAACATTACCCGACTTCTCCTATAAGTGCAATTTATTGTTTTTTATTTTATATTAATAGCAACGAAAACAATTACAGAGGTGTTACTACTACTAAGCACAAAAACTAAGTACTAAGTTGTAGGAATTGTATTTTAGAAAATTGTATATTTTGTGCAATAAATATATCCTAAGACTTTGATTTTTTTAATAAACGAGCAATAAAATTTGCAGCTTGATGCAGTCAAAAAGAAATGTAACAATTTAAATTAACCTTGTAGATACTTGTATTACAAAGAAATAATCCGCATCTATTAAGATTCCAAGTTTTTGTATGAATTAACCAACCGCTCAGCAAATTAACTAATTAGTTACGCCGTATATAAAATCTAAGCATTCATCTATCGGGTAATAAATATAGAACCAAGAAATAGAGTTTTCATCGGTTTAGCAATATAAATTCTATGTGGGCAGTCGTTACTTACCAGAACCGTTACCATTAACGGTCGATAGGATTACCTACTTATCTACCTAAAGTTAATTCTAGACAATTGAATTTATGCACTGTTTCCAGCGATTCGTAAAGTAACATTTCTTGTTTCTTAACTAATTATTTTATACTTAATCTTGACTTTACTTTAGGATTTTTCATATTTACTTTAGGAAGGCATGAATAGAAATATGCCCAAAACTATGAAACTTAGAAAATAGATTAATATTATGAAAGGTTTTTAAATTTAATCATAAAAGCGGTTAAATAGGAGTAAATAATCTATATCAGAGCACTGGACAATGGCTAGTAGGTATTTAATATTTACATTACTTGCCTTATTAAAGAACTTAATGTGATGTCACAAAATGTTAACGTTAGAAAACATGTCATGAAGACAAATTATATTTTGCAGATTAGTTGTATGTTTTAATTTGCAAAATAGCTAACACACCTGCGCGTGTGACCTAATTATATTAAACGAAACTAGATTTGTTGTGAAAATTAGCAGTTTTGATATTTTAATATCAATTCAGGCGCTTCAATTTTACGGAATAGGCAATCGGTTGATCGATTAGTACCAAATTTAGCTGAGTTATATTTTTATTGACGTAGCAAACGAAAAAATACTTAATATTAAGCCACTATCAACCTATTGTCTGGTGAAATATGAAAAATAATATAGGTTCGATCTCGTTCCTGGTTTAGATACCTGATTAAGTTTTACCTTTAGATAACACGATATTTCTACAACACATATAATACGGTGTCTCTACACATGATTTCTTAATAAATAAATCTGAAATCGCAGCTATGGCAGCTCTAAAACCACGAGAGGTAAAAGTTAAAGGAAATGATTAAGAATTTATCTATACATCTATACAAATAAATAAAATTGAAGTGTCTGTGGTTTCAAAATAACATTTTTTTACTGGATGCACAAGAAAGTATACACGATACCTATAAACAAAAATGCAATTTAACAATTTTGTGTCTGTCTGTTTGTCTGAAGTAATCTTCTAAACGGCTGGAATGATTTTGATGGGAGTTTCACTGGACGATATCTGAAGGTCTAAGGCGTAACATAGGCTACTTTATTTTTTGAAAATCCAATAGCGCGCGCTTCACGCGCATGCGCACGCCGTCGCGGGAGATCAGGATGACAGCTATGTTTTCCTATTCACTTTTTAAACGCGGCTGAAACCGCGGGGATCAGCTAGTTTATAATAACAAATCAACAACTGTCGATTAATATCAATATGCATATTATTGGGAACATTGGTGACTCAGAAAGACGGTTAAAGTCGGAAAAATTAGGATAGATCCACATCACATCATACTACATACATATTGCCCGCTGATTGGATGACTTCATCAACCGTTTATTTTTTATATTTCACTATCAATCGAAGTTTATTACTATGACTCACGTGTTAAAAATTCGTATGACAAACTTGTTAGCACTTATCTAAGATTTAATTAGATATCAGTGAATATTTATCATGATAATTATATCTAAGACAATTACACTAATTAATAGCCTCACACGACAGTGCTCTATGATAAATTCCATTGACATTTCTACAAATAAGACTTTGAATACAAACCCTAGTGTGGTAGGGGAGACATACTTATCCGAGGCGGTCCAACTCGGTCCTCAGAGATAGCAATCTGTGACCAATCTAAGATAAAATCTTATTTGAAGCTTGTTACAGTCGTCCATCAACTGCGGAAATCTAACCTGGGAATGCGTGGCAAATTGGTGTGATAACTACTGCTCATTCATCATGATAAAGAATCATCATTTATGATAAAGAAATACTAGAAGTATGTAATTTTAAAAATAAATATCTACTACTAAATATAATTTGCCAACTAATTTTAATCACCATTATTCGCCATCATCGGCCAGTGTGATGGACTATGTTCATAATTCTAGTTAATCTGATGGTCAAAAGATGTTTCTTTAGCAAAACTAAGTTTTTAGGTACATATTTTAAGAACTAAGCAATACCTTTTACAAGCAATTCATGAGTCATTACATACCTATGTATGTTTAACACATACATAGGTATGTAATGATATATTTTTTTGAAATTCACATTCCTGTATATTTTTTGGTCCTAAATCTTATCTAGTGTTTTTCCTGTTAAACACTATTATTATAGTCAATATAGATGCAAATTTAATGTTTAGACACCCAGGCTGTCCAGCATATTCTTTGTTTAAGAGATTAGGTAGTTTAGTAACTGACAAGTTTAGCCATAAAAATTAAAAGTTGGTCAACATAATTATAATCCCAACTGATAACGAATAGGAAGACCGGTATTAAGTTAAGTAAAGGATTCAGATATTAGACAAAGTTGCATAATTTTCAGGAAACAAGCCTTAACTTCTTTCAGACATGTAGGCTTCAGCTATGTGTTTGTTTTAAGGAGAAGAAAATTGAAAAATAAAGCCGCTTCCTGCCTTTTATATCTACACCTAGATCCTTCAAACTACACAACGGAATTTATTTTAATCAATAGATTTAAATTCGAAGCGGTTTTCATCAATAGATAGAATGATTTAGACTTTTATATCCATAACAAGTCACACTACCTTCCCCAGTATCGCATAGCTCAATATAGATACAAATATTTGTCTGCACGTAAAGTCGCAGGTTTCAACTAGGTATAAATAAACTATTCAGCACAATCTTTGTAGAATCCGTAGTAAACTTTATATAAATAAGATATTAACATATTTGAAATACATTTGTGAATAACGTTATAAGGTTTGCATAAGACATTTCCCGGATTCCTAAGCAAGTCCCATTTAATTCGCCATGTTTAATATTTTATCATCGTAAACATACACAATATTAATAATTAATTTGTTTACAGTCTACGTTCCCCTAGGTGGTAGGTGTGTGTGAAAATATGTAGATAACATTGTTTTGAGTGGTATTTACAGTATGACGCAGTGTAAAACAATACAATCATGTAATACGGTTTCCATGTGAGTATTTGCATATTTATTCACCGGTATAGCATACGTTACAAGAATAAATGAAAACAAAAGATACTGTACCTACCTACATAATGTAATAACATAGTGAGAGGTAAGTTGTATAAATAACTAGTAATATTACCTTATAAACAAAATGCCCGATTACTTAATATCTTTCTTTTCAGTTTTCAGACACCGTATTTAAAATTAAATAGCCTATGTCACTATGACAATTGAGACGAATCCAACAACACCCTATATGTTAAAATCCGTCAAGCCATTTGGGCTTTAGGGTGTGCCAAATAAATGGACCTACATACATACATATGTACGCTCGGAAAACATTACCCTCCTTCAGACGCAGTTGGTAAAAAAAAAAGTTGTTATTTTTAAAAGGGAAATAATTTGGCATCTAAAGTGCTAACTGAATAGACAAATGTAGAGTCTATTCTTTGCATTCATTAATAGTTATTTTATGATACATACATATTCTATTTACTTTTAATATTGTTGCCGCAAAGGCCTTATTTTATTTAGTTATATGAGATATTTTTATACAACTCAATAATAATATTATCTAGTGTCTATGTTTATTCCTGTGTCGATAACATTGTTTATTAAAAAAACTAACATTATAATCGCAAATATTGACTCAGAATAGCTTCACAGTAATCGCCGATATTATTCTATTTATAGCGTCGTTAAAAATAACATAATTGTTTTGTATATATTATGTTTATATTATGCATAGAACACTGACTCTATGTTTCACTATAAATATTATTATAGAGACACACGCCGAATTTAGTTTACTTAACTTTTAATTGCTAGTTCAAAGAAAACCCATAGATTTTAATATTTATTATGTAACGTGTACTCGGTATCAGCATAATTAACAAAACTTATCGTGAGTACCCGTTACATAATAAATATATTAATGTATCAATTCCGCGATAATACTAGTCTAAAATCAGATTTTTCAGTCGTACCATGCAATTACTGGAAATAACAGATCGTATCTATATTATTTTAAGACATTTTAACAATCTAAGCTATTGAGAGTTTCAAAAGAAAGCTTTTAACCATATACATTTTGGTCACTGTATTATTAAATAACTTTATGGGAGGTATTTTCTTCTATTAAAGAGTGAGGTGAAGATGGAATGAGAATGGTCAGCGATGTTTTTACAAGTACCCCCAACCAAATTACGAGCAATAGACATACCCATCGTGCAGTTTTTGAAGGTTTTTCCGGGGCAAGCAGAGACTCCTCTGAACGTACCTGAAAAGATATCGAAATATTTCAATTTATTCATTAATTTATAAATTTATTATAATGACCAAATTAACAATTAATTAACAAAATGGCCGAACCTTATAAAATAAAAGATCATATTTCAAATGCAACTTTTATAGAACTCTACTTTTTTGTCTGTAAAGGCAATATGGATAAATTTAATCTAAGGTTATGAAAAACAGAATAGTAATGTTTTTAAACACAGAATATATTTATTTCTACAATTTTAGAAAACTTCTAGCTTATTTTGTGTATTTAATAATATCTTTTGGGGTCGACTTAATACGAGTTAAAATAACTGCAACAAAAATGCCAATGTGTTTAGTCATGTGACTTACACTCATACTTTGTGTGGTTTTGTTATCTTTACTGATAGATAGTAGGTACCGTCATAGACGTTGCTATGAGTGCTCAGAAGTACTTCCTTCTCAGAAATAGATATTTTTTTAAATAATTATTGACCTGTACTTTTTTATAAAATTGAAGTAGCAAACGAGAAGGCATGCGTTCCATCTAATGGTAATTGGTCATCGCCGTTAATGAAAATCTGTAAACAACTTTATATAAAACAAGAGTTCTAAATAAAGCCGATTACTGATGCATTATCACATGAGTACTAAGATGGTCGCTTGAACGTAAGTCTGGCAATCGGTTTAGACCAAAACGCAAGAACAGAGAACTGTTTCATGGTAGAATTAAGTGTGTTCCACTATGAATTTGTCAATTGAAACTATGACAGATCACTTATATCATCGACACAACATTAATTCAACGTAAGACTATGATTCATCTGAATGTTTATGAATGAATGACTCACAGTTCATTTACCTTTTCCTTAGTTATTCTTTTCTTGCATTTTTATATCAAACCTAAACAGCTACCTTGTTGCATTGTAGTAAGTTCGATTATTGTTTGATTGCACTCTGTAAACAATAAGGTTCATTTTGTAACACGACAATCTATCAGCTGTTGAGTAGCCATTTTAAATTGGTGTCTACGTCCAATCTTGGTAGCCCTTTTTTGTGACTCACTGTTGGTCACCGGTCTTTCCAAAACCGAGAAAAGCATAGAACATAAACCATTAAGTTGCTCTAATACACAATCAATCTTGTATGTTAAGAAAGGTTTGTTGAAATGTTTATTTTTGTTTACCCACTGAAGAAAAAAATAGGAGCAATTTGACATAGAATACCGATTTTGTGACGTAGGTCACATTTATGTTAAAAGTGCTATTGAAAAAGGGTTTGTCAATAATGTCAATATACATTCGACACATTTATTGACGCAATAAAAACTGTCGGTCGAACCTACTGTAAACTAGCGCATACATAAACAGTACACATACATGGTGTATGATTTTGTATTCACGACACATTGTCTATAAATATTACCCACGTAAAATCCCCTTACTTATATGTACATTACGTGGGTAACTATAATGTTATGGAAGTCAGCCTGGCCTGTTATTATCAACTTGATAGAATCCACTCCAATCCTGTTCCAATTATAAAAAGGAACATATGCACATAGCATTTGGTCATAGAAAGAGATACAGCCATAATATTTTATCCATATATGTAGATACTTCAACTTCATAGGGTAAAGGTATATAATATTACAGGCAATAGTCCACCTATGATTGATATAGTTACTCGTTTGTGTATCCAAGGTACATTCCATATTACATAACATTCGCTCGACAAGTACGAACTAATCGTATTAGTAATAAAGTAAATACAATTAATTTAAATTATTAATCATGTTCCTTTGACATTTTATTGCACACGAAGCTCCTGATAGGTAAGTAGGTAGTGTTTTAATCGTTTATTTATATTATTTTTATATTACTATTATGGGTTTATCTACATGCCTATACAAAGGAATGTCCGGAATAATAATAGATAATAAATCCTGCGCTATTGTATATTTATATCAAAGCACACACTTAGGTATTTGTATGTGATATGGTGCTGATAACAATTGATGCTGTTTGGAATTTTTATTTAGATTAACTTTGCGAAATTATCCGGATAAGTGTCAGAAAAAATGTATAAAAGGTATAAACATCTAATTGCTTCATTACTTATTAAAAATAGCATGTTCATCAATGGATCAAGGCAAAGAAGATCAAGAGTTGTTTTGGCGGAAATCATCAAAACACTTTGGTATATCAAAGAGAATTTGCGCGCCTTAGACAGATTACCGCATTTTACGGTCATTAGAGCCAGACGCATTAGGACGCGGAGGCGGTTCAGGGGTTCACGAGTTAAATCGCCGACGGTCAATAATTTCGTTTCAAAGTACGGGCAATTTAATTCAGCTTAAGAGACTGCGCGTGGGCACATTGCATTGCAGCTCATAAGTGCGTTATAAAACTCGATAAGTGTCGCGATAGTAGGCGGCCGGAAGAGCCGAGTGGCGAGTGTTAGTGGACTTCCTACTTAGACTGCTCGACGTTCGACGGAAGCGCTATTTTTGGCGCCCACCGCCGCTTCCTCCGAGGAAAGTTCACTTGGTGAATACAATACTGAATGATCTGATCAAATTTATTCTCAGCGTTATGTGGAATAGACTTATCTTATATGACTATTGATTACAAGCACACATCTAGTGATAAATTCACGAAAAAGTTTCTTATAAGATGTTTACCTTTGTCAAAACATGGGGTTGCTTATTAACGTAAAGACGTTATGCATCAAAATTTACTAATTCATAATTGTTAGGTCCTTATAAAATATACAGCAATCCCATATGTAATTATAGAGTGGCGGCAATGAATTGCATTTTTTTCGCTGTTCTAGTAATGTTTTCCACAATTTATAGTTTTACTGATATATGAAAGTATGATGTTCAGGCTAATGACAACTGGCCAATGTAGCACTTTCGTCATTTTTGTAACCCTTTTAGTTTAGACATTTTTCGTTCTGACCCGATGTAGTTAAATTAAAATTTTCCCAAAATATGTAATGTAATGGGTAGGGTATTCTCATAACCATTTTATGATGGTTCAAACACTTCAAACACCATTAGGAACTTAAATTAGGAACTTTAATTTATTACGACGAAAGTCTAATGGCGCTGAAGTATGTTATAATGGCGGAAAATAAGTAATTAGAGGTAAACCCCATCAATCAGCACTTTTTGAAATATCGTTAAAGATCAGATAATTATTATAAATTACATATACGATTAGTTTAAATATTATTACATTTGGAGAACGGAAATTACCCAATTAAAATGAATACATTTACCGATGTATCGCATTTGAGTAACACGTTGGCGTCGGTATGTTTGTAGGCTGTATATATCGAGGTATCTGACAAAGGTTAGTACAATACACAAACAGCGGAATTCCATACTGCATTTTTGAGTACCACCCAACGATACCCTTAATAGTGATGGGGTATGCGAGGAATGTTTGGACTTTGGACATTCAAGTTTGGTGTGGAACACACAGCGCGGGCAAAAAGATGTGAATAAATGTGTCGGTTTTGGGAACTCTTTATCATTATTTTACTTTGTCAATTTTTTAAAAGTAGGTATGCAGTATAACAGTTTCAGTAAAATTGAGCTTCATTATAATATGTTTCTTAGTTTTACGAAACGCCAATTTGTCAGATATCAGTTATCACGTAAGATTACCACGACAAGATAGATTTTATCGGTATCAGATCATCCGATATTTCATTTGCTCCACCCCTGTTTATTTAAAGTTAATAATCATTTATTTTGATTTTTTATTTAATGCAAAAGAATTAACGCAATTACTTACAAAAATTAACGCAGTCTTCTTTTTGTCCATCCAATATGGATTGTTAATTAAAACTAATGAGTCAGCTGACAAATTCAGCCATAGAGCACAGACCCGCTATACAGGAAGATACCGAGAGCATTCCATACAGCATTCTTCAGTCCCGATCCCTTATTGTTCCTGGCACGCCAGGAATGCACTGGACATTCAACCCAGGTGCGGACGACGTGAATATTGGCCAGACACATTTTTTGGATATGCGTCAATATTTACAGTCATGATGACTTCAAACTTTAATTGTATTAGGTACTCGTGTATTTTATCTTATTTTCGTAGATACCTAGATAGGTACATATTAATTATAAATAAAATATATTTAAATATTACTTAGATACATACATGAGTGAAAATGGAGGGGGGAAAGTGTATAGGTAAATGCTTCTTTAAGTTTCATTATTTTGTTAAATAATTATTACCTTACTTTACCGTTAAAATAATTTACATAGTCTCAAAGCAGCATCTAAGTCAAAATTTTATTCGATTCAAATTTACTTTTACATACATTCATATTTTAAAGTAAAACTCATTAACTGACGGTTACACCCTCATTTATTAACCCTTTCAGTGTAACACCTTGCATGACGTAAGTTAGTGTGATGATGAAGTTACTGTGTCCGTGACCTAGTTCAAGTAATTTTAACGACAATCATATATCTAAATTAACCCATTGACTGCGCGTGGCGCCCGGGTAGATTGATTATCGCATTACAATCTTGATGGCATTAATAGAGTTTATTGTATGCGTGATGTATGCAGATGGATTCACGAGAAATCTCTTGTTGGTCATGTTTCAACATGGCACTGATTGGTTCAATGGGTTATACGAAGAACACCCAAGTTGAATAGTTTGCTAATGTTCTGGTGTTTATGAGAATGAACGGCATATGACAGTTAGGTTAACAAGGGTTAAGTTACGACCTTTACCATTAAGTATGCAGTTCAAACCACATGCTGATCATCATTTCTACCGCTTTTCATGCTTTTTCGTTGTCTTTGCTAGCAGATCGCAATTGATCAAATAATTAATCACATACATTTTGGTTCAATCAAAAGTTTAAAGTTTTAGGTCAATGTAAAATTTATTCATAAAATTAAATGGATTTCAAAGAAACTACGTCAACGATTTAATCCATAATTCGTAAATTAAATACTAATTTTTATAAGCCATTAAATGCGTATTACCCATTATACAAGATGTTCGTTATTACGATCATTAATTTAACTGACATAGCATAACCAATTTTTTGTGTGTGAAAATATTTTGTAGGTCAAAATAATTATATATTTTCTATAGAATGGGTGATAGACTAAAAACTATATTTTCATTAAAATCTGGCTTTTAGTATAGAGACTGTATAGTAGATATGTAGTAGGTAGTTAGTAAGGTAGTGTAGTTTAGTAAGAGTGATTTACATTTTTCAACTAGGAAGATAAATATTTCTAGAGCTTTTCATAAGATACGGATGCTAGGAACATTCAACGTAGCACAGGCTCTACAGGGCCGTCATAATCGTGTATCGACGTCACCATCTAACTGGTTATGTTTTATTTCCTCGACTTAGAACAACCACAAAACCCTGACCTATTTAGTACACAATAACATAGGTATAGGTACCTAACTAGTTTGTGGTGTAAACAGTGAAACTGCACATTGTAATGTTCAGTGAGTGCGCAGTAACCTCTTATCAAAACGCGCGGCGATATCAAAGGGAAACGTCTGTAAAATAAAAGGATACCTTTCCATAACGACCACAAGGTTTAAAATCATTTGTTGTTCACCACAACCAGATGTGGGAACGATTGTACCTACCCTTTAACCTGATTGCATGATGTTTGAATCTCGCCTTTAAGGCGGCGCGTTTCAATACAATCTGCATTTTCAATGCGACCTGACGCATTTGTAGGTCACTGATATTGCACAGGGGACCTTGTTCGACGTATAATATATTTAGACTGTACACGGCTGTTGCGTGTGAAGATAACAGAGAAAACGAAATGTTCAAAATGAAATTAGCGTTGCTTTAAAACTGAACTCGATGTGCAAGAAGAAAAATCATTCGCGCTATGTTTCTTGATGGATTTTTCAGTTGAGGTTTTTCAGAGGAGGTTGAAAAAGGAGGAGTATAAAACGGAATGGTTCACAAATTGAAAGTACTTCTGTAGAATAAAATTAAATATTTAAACGAACGCAGAAACGTGGGTAATTCTTGTAAAACAAATATGTACATAGGAGTACGTAACACCACTTCAGTTTAGCTGAAACCTACAAATGGTTTGCAGCCGTTTCACAGAACTCCGCCAAGGTTGAGGTGCGAATATTTCTGAAGTAGGTCGGACTAAGTGGAACGATGTCTTCACTGAATCACACGGTACACACGCAGTGACAATATTGTCTGAAGGCAGAATAATTCAGGAGCCATACATATATATGCATATATTCGATTAGATCAGTCTTAAATTATATCATTTCGTAACGTGAATTTGTTTGCAATTGAAAATAAATAATGTACACCTGTCAGATTCAAGTATTTTAGACATAAATGCCACTTATACTATTTCAAGGTAAAATCAGTAAGAAATAAATAATGTTACTTTTAAATAACTCCACTAAATAAAGAGAGTGCTATATGAAATTTGTTCAATTCTTATGTAATGTTTCGAAAATGTATAATAAAGGAAAATTTGCCAGAAGTTTGATTAAGGTGGTGTTATTTGTTTTGAACTTAGAGCTGAGAGGTTGATTCGTACCATAGGATTCATCGAAAGGATTATTTATTGTTGCAATACGAAGAGAACCAAGCTTGCGTCGTTGCTATCATTTATCTAAACGAATATACGAACGAAGATTATAAAAATGGAAGATAGCTGAGCAAGATGAAATGGTGATGAAACAATTACTTTTGGAGATGAAAAAATTTATGAGGAAGAAATTTCTTAGGTGGTGATTATGGGTGAACACCGAACACATAATATATCTGGGCATGTCGAAGACCATAGCCTACATACATTAATGAAAACTTTTTTTTGGATTGAAGAAGCAGTCGATGGAGATCTATAAATCAACCTCATGTAGGCGTTCTACCTGATGTAGAATACGGAAGCTTTCCTACTGACACTATGTAGGATTAAGTTGGTCATCTCAAAAGTAAGTCAGCCGGCTTACACATCCTTTCTCCGAAACACAAAAACTGGGCTAGAAATAGGTATGACGGTGATATTTCCTCGATAAGTTATCAAGTCTTTCATATATTAGTCGTTAATACATCGAGGCCTTAAAGCGATTTAAGCACTACGAATATACAAGTTGGCCACTGACCCGTGACCATATGGATTACAGGCATCGCAGCTAGTATCCTTTTAGCATTAATAACTTTTATGTTTGATAGAGATCTAATACTGTAATTGACTACATATCTTACCTTCCTTCAAATAGCAAGGGCTTTTAGTATTTTACATGATTAAGAATATAAAAATAAAGTCAGTGTTATCTATAGAAGTATAGAAGTGTAAGTTATGGATAGTTTTTTTTGTGATAAAAGGATTTTTTATTTCGATTAACTTTTAAGTTGTTAATACGACAATTTTGTATGAAGGTGAGTATAAAATATCAAATAATTATTTAAATACATACTATTTATTAAAGAATTTCCTTTAAAATATTTTTCCTACATAAACGGTTTGTCTTATCTC
>DWPV01005498.1:0-12405 GCA_018251915.1 Urbanus proteus proteus
CGGATATTCAAGCACTGGTCAGCAGCAGTTACGCAAAACGCAAACAGTTTTTGAATGCGCAGGGCTTATCTATGATTATATAGATCTTTGGTCGGAACCAATTAGTCGGTAAATGGGTACCACAATAGAATAATATGAAGCGTCCTAATACATCATATTTCTCGTCACGTATTAGGTTACCGTTCCTTTGTTACGTGAGCCACTTTCAGTGAGTGAATAGAACCAAAGGACTCATATGTGCGTGGAATATGATTAATTATTTCTCACTCATAAATATGAGTTAGGTGTATGGGCGCTTGATTGCACTTGGAACCTATTTCTTAACTTAGTTTACTGTTAAGGGTCCGTAACGCGAGTGAATTGATAATCTACGACACCCTAAACTGGTTAGGGGCGTGTACGGTTTACAAATGATCAATTTATGTAACACGATATAAATTAGAATATATAAACTATTATTTGATTAACACACAACTATAATTTTTTAGGTGGTAGAACGCTATGTTGTTTGACTACGGCGGCACTACCGCGACACCTATTTCTGGCTTATCAGTGTAAAGCAATCTGTGTTCTGGTCTGAAGAGTGTGATAAAAGAGACATAATTAAAAAAAAAACTTATCCAAGGCGTTCCAGCTCAGTCCTCTGCGCCAGCCTCAGCGGTAGCAAAACATCTGTGGTCAACCTCAGGTAGGACCTTGATCTTATCTGGGGTTGTTTACAGGTGTAAATGGGCGGCAGTGGCCGCTTACCATGAGGTGGACTGTTTGCTCGTTTGCTACTTCGATAATATGTAAAAATAAAACAAAGATACTACACATGTACTACAACCTAATCCAAGAATTACCTAGATAGGTAGGTAATAGTGAAGGAAAACCCTTACCACACCATATACATTTTTAAAGATGCTTTCTACACTTATAGCCCAACTAATATGGCGTGGGTTCCATGAATACACACATAAACACCAAAACCCAGAACAGATATCTAAATACATTCAGATACATGTCTGACGGAACCCTCACCGTACTATAGATATGAGTACTTTACCCACTGTCAGACATAAATCAGGTCTGAGAGTGAGAGCTTAGGTCATCGACCATCACGCGAGCTAAGCCCGTGTTAGTAAACAACACTTTTGAGAACATTAACACTTACGTATGAAACATTTGTACATACTAGAGTAATAAGTGTTAAATACTTTCGGAAACGTTTATGAAATTGGAAACGAGGTAGCATACTGTAGACTTCGAACCTAGACTTACTAACTTCAGTCAAGTTTAAACAAACAAGCTATCATTTTTTTTTTTACAGTATAGCTTAGTATGATTTCTTAACAATAGGTAGCGTTATGGATACGAAGGTAAAATACTTAACCATATAGTGTAGTCGTAAAACTTTCAAATCCCTCCCTCACCCGTCAGTACCAACGGTCATAACTCACCGATTTGACTAGCGAGTGTAGATAGATTTATTGCTGTTTCCGATCACAAAAGGGTTCGTTCGAATAGCCTTAGATTCTTAAGTTTTTGCCTATACGAGGTCTCACGCAATGGTATTGGCGACTATCCAAGAGATCTTGCCAAGGTTCAAAGACACTACATTTTTTCTCAGCTACAATGCTATCATTCTCCCTCAGATAAGGCAATAATCCACTTGAAAGCAAACCCATTTATTTACGAAAAACACTGCAGTAGACTTTTTAATTCGCCTTGGATTCTCGCATTTCATTATGCTAAGTCCGCCTACACTCTGAAATTCCTAATAAATCTAGCCAATTTAAATTCAACTCTATTTTCTTTAACCGCGTCCAGACAGTTTTATGTCTGGAGTACCGTGTACCGACCGATTCTTTCCATATTTAAGACTACGTACGAACGAACCCTTAGTGCCTATCACACGTACCACAGCCACTTTATACTTTTATAGCGACGTAATGTCGATCAGTTTTGTGAATAGCAACGATGCAGCTCCTTGTAACGTCATTAT
The DNA here is from genome assembly GCA_018251915.1 of Urbanus proteus proteus. NCBI lineage: Eukaryota > Metazoa > Arthropoda > Insecta > Lepidoptera > Hesperiidae > Urbanus > Urbanus proteus. The sequence continues at coordinate 1,988 of DWPV01005498.1, forward strand.
ACAAACTAGCAACGAAAACTTTGTCGTTAATATATGCGCGGTGTCGTTTGTAGTTCCTTTGTGGCTGCGATGTCAATATGGTATTGTCCACACGATTGGACAGCAAATATCCGTTCGTGTGAACAAAACTATACCTATGCATTTTTGTATAAATTTAAGATTAAGCTTCATGTGTATAATATTTTTCCATGTTTACTAAATGAAATAGAGACCGCCTAGCGAACTAACCTCTTAAGTGTAATAACGAAAAACTGCTATCCATGCTGCAATTTAAATCTTTTAATGGATTCCAGAGTTCCAAAAATCTTTTATTAGGTTTCTGTTCAACATCGTGTTTAATACTTTATTATTCTACTATATATTATTCCAAAAAAAATTGAAAATAAATTTTATTATTATTAATACTATCTGCCTCCAAAGTTGTTGCTGTATTTTGTCGTAGCTGTGGTACGTGTGAGTAGGCAATTATTCAAGTAAATGAGACTGTAATGTAACTTAGTCCATTACCACACAGAATTGAAAGGAGATTCTTATCTTCCATATTCAATGTAGTTTCAAAGTAATAAATCGATCAATACAGATCGCGTGGTACAAAGTTCAGCACAGGTCGGCCGTTCAGGTTTCCGGGTTAGATCCTCGGTAAAGTCAATATTCATATGTTGAATATACTTATATAGTAGGTAAGATAGATAGATCTAGATTTAGATGTGTGTGTTTTTGTGAAAATACTTTTATAATAATAAATTTAATAAATCATTTTTAGGCAGTGTGCTGACGTGGAAGAGGTACTATGTAGTGATGTATTCTAGCATCATTCAGTGGGTCCAATTTTTTTCATAGGTACAGGGATTAAAGCAAGCTTATTCATGTTATTTAAAATGGAAATAAAAACATACAAAGTGACATAAAATGCATACTGGCCGTGAAAACACTAGTAGCGCAACGACCCTAGCTGACGTCAACCATGCATACATTATTACCCCTGAGAAATAAAAACAGGACGCTCTCGATATAATTCATTCAAATTTTGCATCTAAAATATTATACCCGAAGCTAAAATAATTGCTAAACACTACACAAATGCCATTCTCAACACGATCACGACATTCGGGACGCTATATTGAAGTCGAAGTTTTTTCATTTTGAAATTCCCTTACGCAATTTTATACATTGATAGCTACAGTGTAGTTTGGTTGATACACATTTTTGTCATATCTAACTATGTTAAACAATATTTTAGGGTTCCATACTCATATCAGTTTACCAATTCGGTCTCGACCAGGGTGGTGGACTGTGGCCTACCATTAACGCTGGGAGGAGACCTATGCCTAGCAAGAAACAATGTATACCTACCTAATGAGTTTACGAACATTTTATAATTTACACCAAAATAAAGTTAAAGAACACTAGAATACATGCAAGCAGAGTACAATTACTTTTAAAGGTGAAGACTACATGTAAAAAGAAGCGAGTAACTACAGCATATTTAGAAGATTGTTTTTGATCATGATCAATTCATAATTGTCCCATTGCAAGGTTATGATTATGATATATTGAAAAGAACTACAATTATTTTTTTAATTCTTAATAACATAATTGCGTAACAAGTAATTACATTTCATTGCATAGTCCATTACTTTGACCAATAGAAGTTTCTTAATAAGAAATGTCTAATACTAGCTAAAGGTGTTAACGGCCATTGACGTTCACCTGCATTAGGACTATCGTCATATTTGTTTTTGTCTTACTTCAACGTAATTGTAATGAATGTGTTACTGGAATATAGTTATAGTGCTGCTGGATTCTGTTTTGGAGGATGTGGTGAAGTGGTAGAGTAGGTGATGAAGATATAATTATCACACTGAAGTTTAGTCAAGTTATTATAAAGGGTTCAACAAGTTTGAACCTGATTTACTTTTTCTTATATATAAAAAACGGAAAAACTGGCTCATCAATTGAAAACACTGCCGCTATAAAAATAGGCGTAGCGGTGATGCTCTTAAAATTAAACCAACCATTTCAATTCACAGAGCCTATTGCATTAACATCGGTCGCTGAAGTGGCAATACAATCATTGCGACCATATTTCCGAGGACTGCTAAAACAACTACTGAATGAAGAATTTCGGGGGTCCTTTTGTATCATTACAAACAGCTGGAGACAAAAGACAAGGGAATTTCACAAGCAGTTTGCTCGTAAGTGCTCTTGCGCTTGCAGAATCTCTTGATTCTTTTTATTTTTTATTGTGACTCAAAGGCTCTCCACTCGACGAACCTTGTTCGGAATAATATTTTTGTGCGGCTTATTTGAATAGTGCTTCTTACAGAACCGGATTTTGAGACACTTACCGATTGTTCAACGTGAAGTTTTGAGGTTATATTTCAGTTAAAGAAAATACCTAAGTACGTCTAAAATATTCTCAGGATTTATTTTGCAAAGACAACGAAGAGTTAAGCATAAGCATTGCTTAACAGATGAAGAAAGTAAAGAGAATTTAGAAATTATTGTAAAATGTAGAAAACATCGCGCTTATATCTTCAAAAAAATATTAAAGATATCCGTGGGCTGCGCAAGGCCTTAAAATAAGGTGGATTGCACACTTCATAACTTCATACAAACTGGAACGATTACGAAACGCATAACTTAACCTTAACACTGTATTATGTTCAACTGTTACAAAAACTGTTACCTACAGTTACAAAAACTGTTAACGTTACGGAGAATCTACGTCACTTGCGTGTGGGAAAGTTACACTCCATCTTCACAGGTTTCTAATGCAAATATCAATAGAACAAATACTTTCTAACTTGTTTGTTTACTTTCACCCAAATTCTGCCCATCGTTTAGTTTGGACGTCATAAAAATAATTCGCCGCCATGAAATATAATCGGGGAAATAATCGTTTTAAATGCTAATTCGCTTTTGGCCACCGCTTCTTTTACGCTGTGGAAATGAAACGAAGATTTGCATATTAACTATGCCAATCGACGGGTTTGATTTTCTATTTTTAGATATATTTGAACTGAAACTCTCCATTATTTCTTAACGTAAAAGTTCCGTTCAAATAGATTCGGTAATTTTAAAGTTCTTTTTTTAAATCTCCAAATACCTGACTCTAGATTAATAAAATCACAAGTGCCAGGAGCATTATGCAATTTTTATCTTTGGTAAAACATTTTTTGCTGTTCACGAAACTAACTTATAACATGATGGTATAAGAGCACATTTCTTATTTATTAAACACATTTCTTTCTTATAAAGTCGGTATATCAACACACATTTTTATTCGTATCACGTGCCTCAAAGTATTTTTTTCTTTAACTACGCGTAAAGGTTGCTCTATTTCTTTTCGTATAGATCTCGAAGATTAAAACACCATCTTAAATACATTCATGAATATTTATAAGCACATACAAGGCACTGCATTTGTAATTAATTTATTTGACCCCTACTTATTATTCTGTTTACTCACATGGCTTCCAAGGAAAAATACGCTTATGTGGTAACGAATAGACGCAGTGAATAGATAAACAATGATAAAGGACAATTAGATATATCTTGCGTAACTGAATGACCCGAGGTCTTATTATGGTTTGTATTACCATATCTTCAAGACAAGGTATCCAATATATATAAAGTGTGATTTTTCGCATAATATATAAGTAGCAAACGAACACGTAAACTACCTATTTAAGTTACCTTCCCTTTCTAAACACTTCTATCAAGAATACCGCAGCGCTTAACACTGCTGGTATTAGGCAGAAACACCTGTGTGGGTGGTGTCACCGGATTTCGAACCAAAAAAAATTCTACCACCGCTAAAATATTAAATATAATAAAGTTTATATAATGACTCTACCTCTCGTCTGAACGCATTTATTATTATCACTGTCATAGATCCGTAAGTGTCAACCCTATGCGCCGTGACATGGCGCAACCCACGCCAACTCCATGCGTTCGCCATCAGATATCACGGATCACTAGACGTTTTGCTGTAGGCTATGCGTGCTTTTTACTGTTTTTACTATGACGAGGGCAAAAGTATGTGCTACCTCTAAAATTTTCAAAGTAATAAAGTTTATCTTATAACTATAGCTTTTAACTGAATGCATTTATCATTATCACTGAAATAGATTTGAGTGGTAGCCCTATGCGTGACATGGCGCAACCCACGCCAACTCAATGCGCTCGCCATCAGATATCACGCATCACTAGACATTTTGCCGTGGGCTATGCGCGCTTTTTACTGTTTTCAACTATGACGAGGGCAAAAGTAAAAGTAATCTGTATCTATATCTGAAGTGCCTGTAAATTTAAATGACATTTTTAAAGCTTAGTCTGAATATAACTATTTTATTTATTTGATCTATTTTAGAGTTATGAAAACAATTGATTAAAAGGGGTTATTTATTAAGATGCTGGAGATAAGTTGAAGAAAACAGAAATACTTCGACGACCGCTACATAATATTTTATGTGAAAAACTGTTTACTAACTAGTAGGTATAAACACAGACCAAAATATATACCTAAATATAGTCATGTCATGCGCTTAAAAAAAATAAGCAGTTAACATAAATAATAGCGTTTTAAATCATAATATTTCAAGAAATAAGACCTCAAATAGGAATTCGCACAATAGCATTGTCTTGAATGCCCATTCACGCTTGGCCGTCTAGCCATGACCATAATCCCTGTAACTGGATTAGAACGACCTAAGATACTCAACAATGTTACAATACACTTAAGCGTATGTTAATTTTGTCGCATGTATTTTTATACGATGGAAGTAGCAAACGAGCATGCAGCTCACCTGATGGTAACTACCACTGCCGCCTATAAACATCTGTAATCAACCCCAGATAAGATTACTACCTATCGGCCATAGATGGGTTGCTACCCCTGAGTTGTACCTATGTCTTTTTTACCATACCCTATAAACCAGAACACAGGAGTGCTTTATACTGCTGTTATAAGGCAGAAGTTATATTAGTTAGGACTCTTATTTTATTTGCAGTTCGTTAGATATGTTCACGGGCCGGTGAGCACTTAAAGTTAAGATTTTTAATGTAGTGTGTTAGGTATATTATTTTACTTCAAAAATACAAAACAAGATAATTACACGGCAATCATACCATACAGTATATTATTTTGAAACCAAAAAAAACGCGAATGTTTGAATGTATCTCAATATAATCTAGCAATTCTTTCCCAACCGACTGTTTTACGTTAATGACCTTACACGGCTTACATGTCGACAAATCTCAACGCAACTTGCATACCATAGAGCTAATATTATATAGAAATGTCATTTGTGAACAACTATTTGTTAAGGACGCTAATAGTCTATTCAATTGTCCTAAAAGGGTGCTGCAAGCAAAAACCGTTTTAAACTAACCTAAAGAGAAATAACTTACATTTAGGATTTACTTAGCATAAATGTATTGTTTTTTCTTAATATTATATTTTTCTCCTTTTAGTGTCCTGTATTCTTAGTATTTATTTTTTAATAACTTTGAGTACTTAAATATTGCATTCAGGTACTCAAAGTTATTAAAGAAGAAAGCTTTCGTATACGATTTCGTTAAATAACGCGTCAGAATTAAAACTGTACTATTATACTTGTGGTAAGCATGTTTTGCCTCATTAAACATAATAATAAATCCACGCGTAGAAAGCCATTGTATAAATTTAACACGACATTTCTGATTCAAAGGTTCTCTATTCTGCATTCTTATACAAACGAAATACAATGTTGCGAGATCATTATAATGCAATCCACAACCTAGGTACAGTTCATTCCGACAAGATATTGACGTCATAATGAGTATATCTGAAATGTCGTACGATAAAAAGTATTAATGTGTAACACCAATTTATTTTTTGTCTTAATTACGTAGACTTCATTACGATTTGGACAAAGTATATTATTTTATTGTGAAAAGCAAAAGCGTATAGGTATCATTATGGAAGGGATCAACGTAACACATATTTATGTATATAAATTATACTTTAAATTTTTACAGTCAAAAAGATTTTCGAAATAGAGAGTGAGAGAGAGCTCCAAAGGTTTATGTTTTTTCGCTCGAAATGCTCAAAATAAGAAATATTGAATCCTTGGAGGAGGCGTTCTCCCGAGGAGGGGTTGTAGAGAATAAGTTTTTTTATTATAATAAATTTAAAAGATGTATTTCATTAAATAGGTTGTTAAAATGTATAAAATCCGACAACAAATTAACAACTTTAACCTTTTTTCCTAGAAATAATTAAGTATACTTTATGTATGTAGGTATATTATAATAAACAGAACAGTATTTATATATGTAGCATTCAAAAACCAATTTTGATTATTCGCTATTAATTTATTTCTTATGGAACACCAATTTTTAATGTCTTTTTGACTGCATTAATACTACTGTATATTACTATAAAAAAACCGCATCAAAATCCGTTGCGTACTTTTAAAGATTTAAGCATACATAGGGATATAGGGACAGAAAAAGCGACTTTGTTTTATACTATGTAGTGATGAACATTAACACAATTTTAATATTATGTAATCAAAATCGTTAATTTCCAGCCAGACTGGTTTCAAATTGCACATTGGTGACGTCAGTCATGTGGAATTTTGAATATAACCATCGTCAATCATCCTATTTCACAGTTCATCTGACTAGTTTAATCTGATGGCTATATAGTCATTTGGTGGCCATTATTGGCAATTGGATTATTTTAGGAAATTAACGCATCATTAGGTACCTATATGTTTTAAGTTTAGAGTCAGTTGAAAGGAAATTGTTTCATCGTTTATAACTAAAATCATTAATATAGCTATTGTTAATCTTTATGTGCCATTATGTATTGAAGATAATGTTATAAAGTATTTAAGGTGGTCTAACACATTTTAGTTCGACTCCGGAGGCACTAGTAACAGCAGTGTTAAGCGCTGGTATGTTCTGGTTTTAAGGGTGTGGTGTGGGAAAATTTGGGGATTTTCCGAGGCGAGGCTAGTTCTCAGGGATAACCATGCAACTGTGGTCGACCTCAGTTAGGATTGCAATCTTATCTGGGATTAATGACGTGTGTCTATGGGCGGCTGTGGCCACTCACCATCAGGTTGCTTGCTTGCTTGCCACTACTTGCTTGATTGCAACTTTTCTATCTTTTTTAGAACTCTCACTCAAAAACAGGTTCAAGAAACCGTAAATACGGACTAAATATTAATAAAAAGGCTTGGCCGTACCACATTATATTAATTGTAACGCATCCAATACATTTTTTGCGATAAGTCCTTTGATCATATTACAAGATCTATAAAAAGTTCACCGCTCAAATATTGCTCATAAAGCTGAAACATTCTATATGATCAAAAATACGCACGGATGCGTCCCTACGCCCTAATATCATAAAAAGTTCCGAATGTACTGTGTATTGAATATCAAATATCTTAGGCGTATCTTATCAACCGTGAAAGATCGTAAAATGCAAAAATATTGCCTTTAGGTAGCAAATATATTTCAGGGTATCTACGGCGGCGTTATCTCACTTTTTGGACTGTAGAAGAATATGTAGGTATATGACATTTTGTATTTATTTGAGTATTAGGTATGATTTGGTATAGAACATGAAGCATAATAATAAACTTAGTTTTCAAAAGTGTAGAACTCTATTCAGTTCAACTCCGGCGGCACAACCGCCACACCTATTTCTGCCTCACTACAGCAGTGTTAAGCACTGCTGTGCTCTGGTCTGAAGGGTGTGGTAAGGGAGACATACTTATCCGAGGCGTTTCAACTCAGTCCCCAGGGGTAGCAACGCATCTATGGTCAATCTCAAGTAGGACCGTGATCTTATCTGGGGTTGATTACAGAAGTCCATGGGCGGCAGTGGCCACTCACGATCAGGTAAACTGCATGCTCGTTTGCTGCTGAAATAAATTATCCATAAAGCTTATGTTTACGTTTAAGAAACCAATAACTCTTGTATAAGTATAGTACAAAGTTACTAAACTTTATAAAGCTTTCCGAATAATAAACCAATTCTAATTTTAATTTCAAATCGTACACTACTTCTATGAATACAGGTACACTCGAAGCGTATTCAACATTTGTAAAGACGCGAGACGAACAATTGCATTGTAAAAATAAAATCTTCTCCAGTAACAAGGGGATTCAAATCGGACTAGGTTTTGAGATATACAATACTAGCTGATAGCCGCGGTTTCACCCGCGTTTAAAAAGTAAAAAGGAATACATATTTACACATAGGTAACATCCCGCTCTCCTGCGACGGCGCGCACAGGCGCGTGTAGTGCACACTAATGGATTTTTCAAAAATTAAAGCCTATGTTACGCCTCACGGCTTCAGCTATCTTCGAGTGAAAGTCCCGTCAAAATCAGTCCAGCCGTTTAGAAGATTACCTGATGCAAACAGACAAACAAAAAAATTTTAATTGCGTTTTCCTTATAGGTATCGTGTATAGTTTCATATGCATTGAGTAAAAAAATATTATTTTGAAATCACAAACAGACACTTCAATTTTATTTATTTGTAGATACATGTACTATCTACACAGATGCACGTACATACCTACATATCTACACTGATATTCCTTCTCAACAATGCATGTTCTGAAAAGATGTAACATCTCCGAGATAGCATGATTCACGGAGGCTCTTTAGTTCGCTATCTCGCGACACGTAAAATTTATGTAGATGGTTCTTAAAATAATTGTTACTTTGTATAAATAAATATGTACACAATACATATACAGAGATATCTGTTGAAGATAAGAAGTATGGTTTTTATAAAGGTTATTTTTTTAAGACGTTATAACTTAAAAAGAATAGCAGTGTATTGAATTTGTTGTTATTGGATGTAAAGCGTGACATTTCGCTCCAGATATTGCAAAAAATGTTACATAAAACAGCATTTGCCAGCTTATTTCTATTATTAATTTCCGACGCTAATAATTACGAACTGTCTGAGTATCATAATATCGTTATTATCGCAAAATGATTATTCGTTTCACTAACTTTTGATATGAGCTACGTTTTATTGGTTGTTTTAGATATGTGATAGACATTGATCTTTAAGATATGTGATAGACATTGATCACAATACAGAGGTACCTTAGTAGCTAACGCCAATACTGTCCCGGATAACCATTCTTTCTGAAAAGATATTGGCGATTAAAGTCACCCTTTGCCTCGGGCTGAGCGGGTCTCACAAAAACATACATAATACACCTACACTTTACTTTTTCAAGTTGCTGGGCTAAGCTCCCGAAACTCGCAACTCTGACGTAAGAGGAAAAGTATTATAAAAATATGTAAGTGTTTACTGCGCACTGTTCACAAATAAGAATAGAGGGATAGGCTTTCAGAAGATAACTCATTCTTGTCAAATAGTACATGTGTATAATGTCATACAGTCATCTATACAAATAAATAAAATTGAAGTGTTTGTTTTTGATTTTAAAATAACATTTTTTACTTAATGCATACGAAATTATGCATTAAGTAAAAATATAACGATACATATAACGAAAATGCAATTATTTTTTTTTTGCCTATCTGTCTGTCTGTTCGGCTGAGCTAATCTCCTAAACGGCTGAACCGATTTTGACGGGACTTTCACTGGAAGATAGCTGATAGTCTAAGGCGTAACATAAGCTACTTTAATTTTTGAAAAATCTATTAGCGCGCGTTCCACGCGCATGCGCGCGCCGTCGCGGGTGAGCGGGATAACATTTGTTTAAATATGTATTCCTTTTTACTTTTTTAACGCGGGTGAAGCCGCGGGGTCCAGCTAGTGTATGTATAAAAATCAGTTAGGTACGTTACATGTTGTACATAAACATAGACTCTATTTCACATTTAGGTAGACATACCCTTTGTTAATAAATTAAATTAAATTTAACTCCACCAATATCAGTTACATTGTATTTACCATTGTAGTTAGCATTTTATTTCAGAAGCCCAATACATCAAAGAATTAACAAAAACCCAAGTTTAAATAAATATCTACCTACTTCCTATTTTGGTTACACAAAAATAATAATATTGACAACAGAGATATTAAAAACAACGTAGTATTTAATATGTCACGATATTAACATGTTAAATTAATTGTATTATGCGACAACGAAACTGGTCACAAATAAATGATATTTATTGGAACATCAGTTAATTAATAAAAATATTACCGCTGTTGTAAATATAACTGGCATAACAAGAACTTTTAAAATAGTTGATGTAAACAAGATTTTATATTTCTCAAAAATGATAAATTTAATATTATTTCATCATTAAATTTAAAACTAACTTAATACAAGTATTTAATATAGGGTAAAAGCCGGATAGTTGCCCCACTTTTGGGAAAAGCTCCATTACTGGAAATTAACTCGTTATTATGAATA
>DWPV01005499.1:0-12401 GCA_018251915.1 Urbanus proteus proteus
CCTGGTTTACCTGATTTACCTGGTCTTCCCGGTCTACCTGGTCTACTTGGTCTACTTGGTCTTCCAGGTCTTCCTGGACTTCCTGGTCTACCTGGTCTACCTGGTCTACTTGGTCTTCCAGGTCTTCCTGGTCTTCCTGGTCTACCTGGTCTACTTGGTCTACCTGGTCTACTTGGTCTACCTGGTCTACTTGGTCTTTCTGGTCTTCCAGGTCTACCTGGCCAACCTGGTCTACCTGGTCTACTTGGTCTTCCAGGTCTACCTGGCCTACCTGGTCTATCTGGACAACCTGGTCTTCCTGGTCTTCCTGGTTTACCTGGTATATCTGGTCTTCCTGGTCTTTCAGGTCTACCTTGCCTACTTGGTCTTCCAGGTCTACCTGGCCTACCTGGTCTTCCTGGTCTTCCTGGTCTTCTTGGTCTACTTGGTCTTGCTGGTCTACCTGGACTACCTGGTATACCTGGTCTTAATGGTCTACCTGGTCTTCCTGGTTTACCTGGTATACCTGGTCTTCCTGGTCTTTCAGGTCTACCTGGCCTACCTGGTCTACCTGGTCTACTTGGTCTTCCTGGTCTTCCTGGTCTACTTGGACTACCTGGTCTTCCTGGTCTTTCTGGTCTTCCTGGTCTACTTGGTCTTCCTGGTCTTCCTGGTCTACTTGATCTTCTTGGTCTTCCTGGTCTTCGTGGCCTACTTGGTCTTCCTGGTCTTCCTGGTCTTCTTGGTCTTCCTGGTCTTCCTGGTGTTCCTGGTCTACCTGGTCTACTTGGTCTTCCAGGTCTACCTTGCCTACCTGGTCTACCTAGTCTACTTGGTCTACTTGGTCTACTAGGTCTACTTGGTCTTCCTGGTCTTCCAGGTCTACTTGGTCTACCTGGTCTATTTGGTCTTCCTGGTCTTCCTGGCCTACCTGGTCTACCTGGTCTACTTGGTCTTCCTGGTTTTCCTAGTCTATCTGGTCTACCTGGACTACCTGGTGTACTTGGTCTTACTGGTCTTCCTGGTCTACCTGGTCTACCAGGTTTTCCTGGTCTACCTTGTCTGCCTGGTCTACTTTGTCTGCCTGGTCTTTCTGGTCTTCCTGGTCTACCTGGTCTACCTAGTCTACCTGGTCTTCCTGGTCTACTTTTTTTTCCTGCCTACTTACTATGATTATACGTAACACTCGAGTGTATTATTTTACCTCGGTTTTTGGGGGTACTCGTAGATGTTCAGTCATATAAAAAAACTGTAGATCTTATTTCCGTTACATTTCCATTAAGAGTTTTCATTAACGGCACTTAACTTTGAATTTAAATAACAGCCGGGTGGTTAATCGTAGACGTTCCTTGTCATAGTAAAAAATCTCTAGGACATTGTTTCCAACAAGAATCCGCTATTTTTTTATTCTGGCCGGCACTTTCATTTTTGGGTACGAAATGAATTATGTCCTTTGCGTTATTATACGATTTTGGAAACTTATAAAATAAACAATATTTTTTAAATAGTGTGCACTTTAATGTCCATACATTTTTTTACCTTTAAAGTGTCAAAACTTTCATGATGGAATTCGTTTAAATGAAAATTTTAACATCGCGACTAAAAAAAGTTTTTTTTTACGATGTTGAAAAGTTATTATATGATCTTGAAAGTATCTCAATTCAAGAGTCTGGTACAAAAGGCAAATTTAAAAAAAAACTTACAAATTGTGGCAATGAAAGAGTAACCAAGGCTGTGCTTTTTGAGCAATTTTACAAAAACGCAAATATCTCGAAAACCATTAGAGTTTGGACTAAAACAAAAGTGGATATTGTGGTAGGTCTTTGTGTGACCTACACGTGGTTTCAAGGATATTCATGGTTTACGGGACACTCTGTATATAAGTACCTACCTAATTTACAAACATCGTGTCCCTCGTGAGTAGGTATAATAAATGTTCCCAGTGTAGTGGTCTCTTAGGAAAGGAATAGCGGACAATGTGTAGGGTCCGGAACTTGAGAACATTTTGCCCTAGACTCAAATACATATAACTGATAAGAATCATAACAGACTGGCATTATTAAACAGTGGTATTTGGGTTTCTGCTCTTTTTCAACCGCCATAAATGCATGTTTGTAGATATGAGTTTTGAAACTATACTTTTAATTTAAATTTGAAAATGCATCGTTTTTTAACTTTTATGAAGTTATTCTATAATTTGAAACGCCTATTAGATCCAAGCAGTTAAATCAATTGACTACAACACTACATGCTCCTTTGTTACTTCAATCATTAAAAAAAATTACGTAGACCTAAGGCATATAGCTATCTAAACGTCTCTAAACGTATTTAAGAAAAGTTCTCTCATTTTGAAAAGTAGAATTTAATGACAATTAGAGTATTTTTATTGTATTTTAACAAAAATTTAAAGCTTATTAATTTTGCCATCATAACTAATTCAGACCTTAAATAGGTTCAAAATTAAGAGATTAAATAAGGAACAAAAACGCGATGGTGCATCTCTTTTGTATAGTGAAGTTTTCTATACTGGAGTAACATGTTTCAACACAGTATTCGGTTTCATGGCCTATGATGTAAATAAAAACAGACAGCTAGTTACCTCAATGCAGGTAATACCGCCCCGAGGTGTGCTCCAACAAAGAACTTTCGTAATGAATCAAAATGAACCGACCGAACAATGTTAAGTTCGTTATGGAAACTTTTGTGGGATTATTGATGGCTCCTTTGTATTTACACGCTTTGAGTACTTTGTAGATGTGGGTAAGCGGAAGTGCAATATTTTCCTGTGGATCAACAAATTTGGGCAGGTTACTTATTTAATTAAAATGTTTTGATAATTTATATGATAAATTAGTTAATATTGCACTGGTTTTACCTAATGGGGTATAATTTATTGATATTTTTAGTTAATCCTTTCTCTTGTTGCCACTTCAATCTTACAACTATCAAGGTAGTAGAACTCTATGTAGTTCGACTCCTGCGGCCCCACCGCCACACCTATTTCTGCCTTATAACAGCAGTGTTAAGCACTGTTGTGTTCTGATCTGAATGGTGTGGTTAGGGAGATATACATACTTATCCGAGGCGTTTCAGCTTAGTCCTCAGGGGTCACGCATCTGTGGTCAATCTCAGGTAGGACCTTGATCTTACATAGGGATGATTACAGATGTCCATGGGCGGCAGTGGCCACTTACCATCAGGTTGAGTGCATGCTCGTTTGCTGCTTCGATCATATATGAAAAAAAATCACATTAACAACTATGTTGAATCATAGTTGTATCAAAAACATATAAGAAAAGCTTTATAGGTAAGTCGCGGTGATTGAGCAGTGAGTGAATAAGTATTCCATTTCTTAACATTGCTTGATCTCTTTTTCATACGTCACTGAAATTCACTCGCTTCACAATAGGGACAGATGTGAAAAATTTACTTCGCTGATTTTATTAGTAGAAAAATATTTCTACCAGTTTGCCTACAAGGTTCGATCAGTAAATTCTGGAATACCAAAATAAACACAAGAATTCTTGATGCAAATGAATACTTTTCAATGAATGTAACGTCGATGTTTACATACGTTTATCCCGCACATCGACCCAATTACAGCCCCACATGCGCCACATGTGTGCTGTATCTCGGATTCTTCGTTTTGAGAATTAAAACCGACTGAGCTACGTATTGAATCATATTGGATTACTTCGAATGGATATCTAAATCCGTATTAGTATATTTTGGTTGGAATTTAGAATTTGGTTCCTTAATGGGTAAATCGCATTATGTGCAATGCGTTTATGAGATTGAGGTGATTTGTAATGCAACCGTGATATTAATCCAATCCCGCAATTTGTTTTGTAACACGGAGTCTATTGCCTGAATTACTCAAAATTAGTGTAGTATTAAATTAAATTTAAGTTTTTAAAATTACATTGTAGTTTTTAAAATTGTATTGCATCGTATATCTAGTTATTATGGTCAGTTTTACTTGATATGTGTTTTAAAACTTACATAATCCCGGAGAAATACAGGCACAGAATTAAGTAGGTAAGCATCTACTGTGGGGCTATGAGTGTGAAGCGTTATTTATTTATTTATTTATTTATTTATTTAATAAGTTCTTTATACCGCACGTAGTGATGTACAATATCACTAGCTAACTAAACAAAATTAAAAACACATTCTATTGAGGTCTTTTAAAATGTAAATGGGTAGTTACATAAACTAACTGAAATACTAACAGCTTTGCACACATCGTAGGCGCAATAACATGGGATTGAATGGGCGCCTCGTATAAATCAAGCTGCCAAGCCGCCTTACCGCTAACTTGATTCTCTTTGCAGCCCTCAGAAATGTATAAAATTGCATGACCTATTTCAAAGTGAAATGTGCACTTTCTAATATTTATAATATAGGTTTTATTTTTTGTTTTGTTTGTCGTCGTTAACTCATTCTACATAGTTTCATTTCTGGGTAAGAGTTTCCTTTCAGAGATAGCATAGTCCACGGCGCCCGCCAAGTGTGCATTGGTCGACTTTACACCTTTGAGAATATTTATTTTTATTGAAGAATTCTCATGTATCAAGTAACAATTTAATAATCAAAAATCTTTGATTCAAAGTAGAACCTTTTCCAGAATTTATGGAATTATTTTGGATTTTGAACTAATTTTTAATACGCACGAAACTGCCAAATTTAAGGTGGTATTTACGGATTTCAATTGACTTTTGATCACAATATCAGCGAGGTTGAAACGATTGAGAAATATAGAAATACATGTAAAATTATTTTTATATTTCAGTGCTTATATTCATTGTCAGGAGCTTTTAAAGTAATTCTTTTAGCATATACGAATATTGGATGAACGCTAAATAAATTTGTAGCTTTTATACTTTCCTTTATATCCATTTGCTGAAAATAAAATGCATAAAACGTAAAATTTATGTTAAAAAATTGAAGAACTAAACGAGCACGAATTCAGCCTGATAAAAAATATTATCACTGATGTTTTTGTACATAAGTAAATAATTAATTAAATTCCCGTTACTGCTTTTTTTGGCATATTAAGAACGTTTCGTATTCCTTCACTATACGCTTCAAACAAAAAAATAGCAGCACTTAACACTGTTAGTTTAAGGCCAAAACAAAGAGGAACCCTCGCTGGGGCGGTAATACTACCCGTATTCTTTTCCTCCTATCATCTTTTCCAAATTTATATATAACTTGTTTTAGTACATTTACCATGTGACATGGAATTAATAGATATAACAACTATTGTTATTAAACAATTGCAAATGAACTTTAACGCATATTCTTGGTTCTTGTTACAATTTTGGGTATATGACCTAAATGTATATTATGGAGAAGATAATATGGGATCGAATGGGAGCCTCATATAAATCAAGTTGCCAAGCTTGCCAAGCCTTTCCGCTCTCTCAATGCTCTGCACGCATTATATTGTACTATTCAGCCAGATGCCAAAACAAAACTCGTATCGACCTACTGACACAATCCAACTTGTGTTTACGAATCGCGAAAACTTCAAACATTCAAGATCGTTACACCCATAATCTGAATAATGGGATGGATTAAAAAAAAATACAAAATAAGATATTTATAATTTTCGTGCTGCAACTGCTGCCCATAGGCATCATAGAATAAAACAAAGTCACTTTCTCTGTCCCTATGCCTATGTATGCGGTATACGTAACGGATTTTGATGCGGTTTTTTAATAGATAGAATGATTGAAGAGGAAGGTTTATATGTAATTTAAGGCGTGCGAAGCCGCAGGAAAAAGCTAGTACTCGTATATACTCAACTGAGGACCAAGTTGGAACGCTTTGTAAAATCATAACGAATTTTACCTTCAATTACATATTAGTGTGATAGAAATATATAGTTACACACCATTAGAGGAAATTGATATTTCATTACTATTTACTATTAAATTAGGTCACAACAACAACACAATACGGATCTTAATGAAACATATTTCATTATAAATACGATCTTGTATTGTTCTCGCCTACAAGCTCCGGGATAATATATAAGCTCAGTCCCTTAACGGACCCTTCACGAAGCATTTCCAACCAATAAAATTGTTTGGCAATCAAGTGGTACTTTGCCCATAATTGGACCCTTGAATTGGGAAAGAAATGTTGGGTGGAGTATAATAGTTCATTATAGATTTAGGTATAAACTCCGATCACTAATAGGGTATAAATAATATAATTTTCAGTGCTTCGAAAATTCAGCGTTTTTGAAGAGAACATTATTACTTGACAACAAATTTCCCAGAATGAGTATATCTATTAAATAGGTAGGGATTTTTAATAGACCATTTTTAGGTATTCTAATTTGTTACTGAAATTCATTCTTGAAGAAAGGCTTTATGTAAAATCACCGCAATAATACCCACTTGTAAGTTGGTAGGTAAGGATTTTATAAGTCTTCATAAGAATAGTAGTCGACATTAGGAGCTAAGTAACTACGCTAAATTGCTTGTAGTTATTAAATTTTAATGATCTTGATATTTTATTGTCTTCTACGTATTGCTATGTATGTATTGATCCCAATGTGTGTCTCATCTGCATACTGCTAATAACGTTGCACTGTTAAAAATAAAAATTTACTAAATTATGTAACATATCTTCGGGGAATTTTTATGATTAATCTCTCGAAATAAACCTCTGTAGGTGAGCATTCTCTTTTTAAATTAAAACAATAAGCTGGGCATTTGAAATCATTCAGCTAAGACAAAATTTTATAATTCTCATTTGTGTGCAATATTTTGCCCCTGAAATTTGCAGCATGAGTCAAAGTTGCTAAAAATATGCACTACACATGTACATTGCACCACAGCAGTCGTTAAAAGCAACGTAATGTAGTTGTTGTTTATATTTAACCTTCGATTAACGAAATGCTGCATGACTCAGCTTCGTTCTGATCTATTAAAAGAAAGCAACGGTAGTAACGTCTCTATGCTGTCACTTTATTGACGCAGGTCGACTCAAATAAACGTATTGTCAATCGATCACTGGACATATTGAACAATTTTGCTCCCGAAATATTATGTGGCAAATGAAATTTCATACTACCGGATAAGAGAGAATTCTATTACGAACAATGGTCGCAAATTCGAGCGACTCTATTTATTAATTTATTGCAAGCTTTCAAACTTTCCAAACATAAAAGGGTTCCGTGTAAAATGATAGCAACGAGAAATGAAAATTCAATTTGACACGAAAATTTCAGACTAATTCGGAGAGAAGGCTTTAAGCCCATTACTTTGTTTTATGCTACAAGTAGACGAAAGCGTTTTATTAAAGTAGTTTTACACGATTTTTCAGTAGAATGACATTCTCGTTTATTAAGAAGAATACAATATTTATTTCTGTATTATTCACAAATTTAAAAATGATATATACGAGTACCTATACAACATAAGAAATAAGAATATTTTATCGAAATATTTAATGGGAATTTCATGTTTAATACTTTATGGAAATAGTAAAGAAACATAGTCATTTATATAAACATTGTACCGTTGAGATAATACTATAATCGTTGATAGTGACATTATATAAAGTCAAGCTAATGTTTAAGCTTTAAATTATGTTGTGAGGCAATTATCTTGGTTTTAACTTGACCCTAGAGAGCTATTAAATTCACCACATTATAAACTGTATAACGTTAGTTGACCTGTTTAACGAATATATTATTCGGAACGTAAAGTTTTGTGAATATATTTTCTTAAATAAATATTTTAATGCTATTTACTGTGTTTCTAACTCTTAAATCTTCATATCAACTTCTTTCCTGGTCTTAAAGGAAAACTAATACGAATAAAGTTTTAATTGCATTTTATCAAGTGTTTAAGTTAGTAAACTTATAATGGCTTTATTTCAGTAGATTTACGTTTGACGTCAGCCTTTTTACGTTCCACCGTCCACAGTGGTCACTCTTAAAAATTGGGTAACCTGGATGCGTTACCCATATTTTTCCCATAACATAAATCCCCGTGGAAAGAAATTAAGAAAAAAATATTTTTCATTTAAACATTGACCTTGATTGATTGGACATATTAATTAATATTTTTTAATTGAAAAAATTATTGTTATTTGCTCTTGTCCTATCAATTAAGCGTCAATTTCGATATATCATATAATCCTAGAAAGTACGTAACTCAATATCGCAAAATAATAAGAAACGGTATTTAGGTACCTACAACTAAAGATGCGTTTAATCCATCCTCTCAATTTCCTGATCCTTTGAGCCGTTTTATCTTAGTACTTGGAACGATCTCATTGCTACTAAGATAGTTAATCTTGTGGTTCGTCTTCGTCACGTTCAATAGTATTTTATTTTAACGAATAGAAGAAGTGGACTTTTCTTCACTACACTCTTCAAACAAGATCATAATAGTTGTATACAGTCCTGGGACAGTAGTAAGCAACAATGGCCTAGTGGTTTAAAATTCTGATGGTTTGAATCCTAAGCCTTTGAATTTTCAAATAAATGGCCTTATTATCAGTAATTAAGTAACACTTATTCAAACAGTTAGCAAAAATATCCTTAGAACACTTTTTTTAGTTGACGAGGGGGAAACCTTTAGAAGGTATTCGGTACCTTGGGAGTGACGCCACGCTATGGGATTTTTACCGCACTAAAAAACCCCCCGGTAGCCGTCTTCAGTGTGGAGGAGTCCGGGAACTTTTACAGACCATCGCTGAAGTCCCGAGCACGATGTTCCTTTGCCACAGTGAGCATCTGCTCACCTATCCTTAGAACCCCTAGATGCCTCAGATGCCATATAATAGCTTAAACCTCTTTCCCTTTAACACAAATGACTTCTCGGAGTTACAGTTACCCACATGTGGCAGTGCTCGCTTATAAGATGGACTGCATGCACGTTTGCTACTTAAATCTTATAAAAATGGAGGTCAATAAGGGATGAAGATGATAAGGCAAGATTACATTAGTTATGAGAACTCATTTAACCAGAAAGGGAGTTAGTAGAGAATACGAGTTCATAGAAAATCAAAAGTTATTAACTAACAAAGTTATCATAGCAGACCTGCTCGATTAACCCCTTTTAGTTTACTAATCCGTTTAGCCGGGTCACCATTGTTCTTTAAACGACTTCCTTAAAGTTCTGAGTTTAGTTTGTTCTACATCTCGATGACAGTTTAATGAATACCTGTGTATAAATTTAATTCCCCGTTCTGTTTTAAGGATTAATTCAAAAATATGCACTATGTCCTGCTGTGACGGAAGGACTTTCAAATTTGTTTTGAGGTCTAAAAACGACTGTTTTTTTTTATTTTAGAAGTAGCAAATGAGTATGCAGTATATTTGAGGGAAAGTGTTCTTGTTATGCATGGACTGTGATCAGCCCCGATACGGATTAATACCTTACCATTTTAACGAGTAATAATAGTAGATTATTGCTCGATAGTCGAAATACATAGATGTGGTGGCACTGTTGCTCTCAAACCACAGATAGTTCACAATATTGTTACGTTAGAATTTAGTCTATCTTATAAACTGAACTAGAATGGCTGAAACTTGCTAATCCTTTGAGCTTCTTGAGGTTACCTTTGTCCATGAAATCGTTGCCTGCGTTTATGAAATGGTTTCTATAAATTTCTGCACATCACTATTGCAATATTGTTTTGTAAACAAAATATTCAATTCATAAAATATATAAGTAATAATAACGAATACATACAAATGTTTAATGAAGACATTTGGTTCTTAGTTTTTATCTACATTTCTCTGTAATCAAGTCTATTTATTAATAGATGGATCTTATTAGATCCACATGCATAAAAATACTGTTAGTACCTACCTACTTGTGTATTTTTATTACGTACTTTTAAGGATTCGTAGGTAGGACAAGTAAACAAAATCATTTTATGTTTCTGTTCAAAACTTTATAGTGTTGATGCTAAAACTATTTTTATTTTTGCACCTTTAGAATGTACTACGAAAAATCCATGTTAAAAATGTAATTTGTTCGCGTGGGCAAAGTAAGAACATTGAACTTTAGGGTCGCTACCCACCGCAGCTGAGAGGGAAGATTAGCAGAAAGAGAATTTATTTTGAATTGTTTACTTTTATACTACTACCATTCCGGGTTCGATTCCCGGCTAGACAGATATGTGAATGATGAAATTTATATTTTTGTTCTGAGTCTGGGTGTTTGTGTATTCGTCTATGTACTCTATGTAATTCCATAGCACCCAAACACAGGAGAATCCTACTGTGGGGCTATGAGTGTAGAAAACGTTATTTATATGTTTATGATGGTCATTAAGTACCTACAATATTTAGTTTTATACTTACTGAATGAGAAAAGTACTTGAAAATAGAATTGAATAGATTAAGTAGAGTGGACCTTTAATAATATTCGTACTGTTTGATTAAAGATAAATACTTATAAAATTAGTGATTGATTATTATCATAATAGTAATGGTGGACTAGGATTTTTTTCGAAACTTGATACAGTTAAAAGTAACTAAGCTTAGAGAATTTGGTGGCAATAATTAAGATTCATGAATAGACGTAGATATTTGATTTTTAACTAAATTCGGGGGGCGTGAGTTATCACTGCCGTCTATGAACATTTAAAACCAACTCCAGATATAAAAGGCGGCTGAAGAACAAGACAGTGGCCTTATAAATATATATGTTGAAGTCAGCTGTCATCCACAACCTCCCACTGAAACGCAAGTTTAGTCATCTAGCACCTTTCAAGCAAACTGTATGAAGACATTCAAGCTTAATCCAAATAACTCGCTGATATTCCCACAGCTGCGGTAGACAATAAGCCTTACAGCTCCTACTTTATGCGGATAATTAGCTTAGACTGTGGCGGACGTCCGGTACATTTTCTTGGCTTTACGTAAGAAGTTTTGTCGTAAAAAAGTAGATTTTATAAGATACGTTATACTAATTAACCCATTTACCGACAATTATTGTGTAAATTTGCGACTGCAACTGGGAGTTTTAGGGATAAAATGTCTGAAATGGTATTTTCTTCTTGTATAGATATTGTACCTACCTATCTCTTTAGATCCTATGATCTAAAATACACCTACAATGCATATATTATTTGAGAATCCTTTTTAAACTATTTTTCAAAAGCTAGTAAATATAAGGCTGATACTATAATCTTTAATCGCTTTAGATGTTGTTGTGAGCAATTTAGCTCATTCTTTACGTGATTATTGAAAAGTTTTTCAAAAGCACTAAATAATTTCAACGTTTATAAATTTAAAGTTTTTTAAAAATAAGAGTCAGTCATCTATTCGGCATATATGAATTAAGATGTTATGTTGATGAGCAGGTGTCTTGTAGTAATTCAAGCCGAAATCGGTGCAGCGTAGTTTGTACTCGACTTCAAATTGCGCTGGCACTAAATAATAGCTCACATTTTCAACACCCAGACCCAAGTACCCACTCACATTATATAATAAAGTGGTGAAGTTGCAATACAGTTGTTTCAGTAATAATACACTTCAGTTCTCTGCATTTTGTCAAGGTTTCTCTGTGAAAAATAAAACAATAAGTTGACATTTTGCACCTCTTGCACGATTAATGTTGTATTCTAAAAAATATTGGGAATATAATACTGCACATCTGATTAATCTGTTAAAAATAAATCTTACAAAGTAGCCTAGAAATAGGAAAGAAATAAAATGTGTATAAAGTCTTCATCTAAAAATGTTTGACGTAAACCACCTTGAACGTATCTTCAGTGGTGGTGAAGTCATCATTACATATTAAACTCAATCAGTCTATATTTTGCTTGACCTTTGCTTTAGATCTAATTGGCAACAGTTGCCTATTGTGTTAGCTAGTGAATCCATCAGTTTTAATATGATTTTGGTCATCAACCTTATTTTCATAGTCATTAATTTTAATCTAAATACCGTAATATCTTCTAATCATATGTTTTGAATAAAATAATAGACCTTACTTCGTTATTGCTTGTTGGCAACTAGTTTGGCAGTATGAACAGGAGTAATTATATAATGTTGCTAACTTTGGATTTTCGTTGGCAAGACAAAAGCAGTATATTCAGCTGAATAACTATAATTAATTAGTAATTCGAACAAGGAACGATTCAAGATTATTTAGGCGCCTGGTTTGTAAATTAAAGTGTATTAACAGCCTAAAATTTAAATTGATGACAAGGCATAGCTCTCTATTAGGTAGTTGTCGTTGATGAAGTATTTTTATACGATTGAAGCTCAGATAAATAAAGTAGGTAGATCTATCATTCCTAACAAACAAATGAAGCCATTTTTTAAATGGTCGGGCTATAAAAGTGATTATGTGACGGTAGATAAACAAAGGAACTGACAAGAAACCACGCTAGTTTTATGTGTGTGCGTATAAATACATGAAAGTAGCGTAGTTTTT
>DWPV01005500.1:0-12399 GCA_018251915.1 Urbanus proteus proteus
TATCGTGTATACTTTCATCTTACTATCATATGCATTGAGTAAAAAAATGTTATTTTGAAATCACAAACAGACACTTCAATTTTATTTTTTTGTATATATTTCTGCCTTAAAACAGTCATGTGAACTGACAGAGAACTTTGAAAAAAATGTGAGTACCGACAATTCTGTTTTTTTGATATACATAATATGTAGAGCTTTTGTACTATTTGGAATAGTTTACAGTTGTTCGTACTTTAGTGTTCACTTATTTCGGGTAATTTGTTTTTTCTACTTTTATTATGTTAGAGAAGTAGACAAGAAGGCCGAAGCAACGGTTATAAGCTTGTATTTTACACTTTTCTCTACATATCAGTTCATATGTTGTATTAAAACATCACTCATCATTACTATAAGTAATGTACCACATTATTTATTTACACATATAAGTGCATTAAAATACATAAAGTTTACAATTAAGAAGCGTTATTGTAAGCACTCCTTAAATTAGAAAGGTTCAAGGGTGTGGTAGCGATAAGACACCAAACCTTTCTTCTAATTTTTTGGGGGGAGCTATACAAGGACTATACTAGGTTTCAAGTAGAATATCATCAATATTTGGGATCGATACTAAGGTAAGGTACTACTAAGGTAGATGCGGCTTACCTAAGTAGTCCAATCGATTTTCATTTGTTATTTCTTTCACATAGAAAAAAAAGATAATAAATTCGATTATGTGCAATAGATATTACCACTATTGACAATTAATAATGTGTTTTTAAATTTTGTATGTTAACAGGAAAGGTACCGTCCGCCATTTGTCATTATTTAATGCATTAGTGTTGTGTGGTTTAATACGAATTAATAAACACTCTTTATATAGATTATGCAGTTTCAGTAAATGGTATCCATTAATTAATAAATGCTGTGAATGTGATGCACACATAGGTACCTATAGTGGTTTTTTGTGACACAATTTTAATGCATTTTAATGTCATTAGCACTAACAGACTTAATTTAGTCGAAATTGCTCTTGAATATTACGAAAAAGAAAAGGCTTCGATGGGTTACGGTCATAGAAAAATTAATCAGATAAAATTAATAAATAGGTAAGTTCTGTTTACATGAGACTGCTCACTGATAATCACAGATGGAAAGAAAATGCATGTACTATAATAACAAAAAACTTATACGCAAGTTAATGTCTCGTACCAAAATACGTATTAATACATTTTTAATTATTCCTACCAATTAATTAATTGAATGTTAGAAAGCATCATACGTTGCAACTGTGATTGCACTTTGAACTTCTATGTAACCAAAGTTATTATCGTTTGTCATTTATGGGCTTACATAAAGACATATCATCGACAACACTTTATTGGAGTGGAATTTTGATCGCCAGGTGATTAAGTCTCAGGTGATCAAATGACATTAATGAGATGAATTTAATCACCGAGGTGATATTACCTGGGTGATCAAAATGGAATACACCCATCTACGTCCATACCCTAAACATATTTACAGATATTGTTGCTATATAACGTCTGTACCTATGTACATATTGTACATATGAAGTGTCGTATGTTGTCCGGCGTACTGCACGGTGGGTACTAGCACCGACGGGTCTAAAAACACGGCAGAGTGACATAAATATTGTATAGACGAGCGCGGAATGCCTAATGAGGACGTGCGTTTTCTTGTCTGCGATCTAACACTCCTCAAACTTTTCAACATTTTACACCGCATTTATTTTCTAAGTATTTTTTCGATTAAAAAGAGAATTATATTTCCACTCTAAATGTTCCGGTATGTTAATGTAGAAATATACGAGTACAATAAATAAATACCTATGTTTCATACGAATTCAATACCTAATAGTTGAGATAGCACAATATGTTTTTAAACCTGACACAAACATTGAACCAAGTAAATAACTTGTAAGTGAGTTCCTCTTAGATTTTAAGTATCTGTATAATCTGTATAAATTATTGTCCGTATAAAGCAGCTATTAATCTCCATTTTTTAACCATGTAGCAAATATTAGAGTTCTGTACTCTATACAGTCTGTACGTCATCATAGTTTATAAGTAATTTATTTTTCTGAAATAAAATACAATAGTTGAAAACGAATAACCGGACTGATCATAGGATTCTACGAAGGCATTTTTTATTATCATAAATTAAGCTTTGATACAAGTGGAAGAATTGTTTCAACTAACGCATTCCTCCGCCGAAAATAAAAATCAGACAATACATGCAATGCATCCACTAGCATCGTTAAATGCCAATTGATATACTTAAATTTTATTATTTGTAAATGATAATAGTGGACAGTTTGGGAAGCGGCGCGGCGCTGCGGCGGCGGCGACTGAACGTCACCACACTCGCTGCCCACAACCCGCGCGCTCCACGGCTGCATTCTCTTTACACTGCCTTAAAACTGAATATAGCCTTAGCAATGCTGGTAATTTACACGCTTGTTATAATTTACCAACTTAAGCCAGTAGGTATAGCATGAGTAATATTATTATGACATAGCTTCACGCGACAGAATTGTCCCGGTTAACGTAGAAAAGGTGATAAGGTGAAAAGGTCGATCAACAATTGACCGCAAATAACTTCGTGAAGTTGCTTATACCCACTATTTTAGGTGGTAGAAATTTTATGGATCGACTTTTAATTTTGCGTAGTGTTAAGCGCTGCTTTTTTCTGCTTTGGAAAGTTTGATAAAGGAGATTCCAAAAGGAAATCCATGGCATTCATACTTAGTCCTCAGGGGTAGCAATGTACGAGTATCTGGGACCGACTTTAAGTAGACCTTTAAACCTATCTGGGATTGATTACAGATGTCAACAGTCGGCAGTAGTCACTTACCATCAGATGAACGAATAGTCTGCATTATAAAAAATGCTGTTCGAATATATTCTGCTTGTATTGAGCATTAACGTTGCTCTTGGAATGTTAAAATAAGTGCTGAGATAGTTTTTACGTAAATATACCTACATCACACAAGATTTTATAATTTACTACAAAAAAATTAAAAGGCAATTTGTAAATGTCCAATCAAGTTTTGCTTAGGCCAATGTTCGATAAAGGCCTAGCATAACCCAGCAGGACAAAAACAGTAATTCCTTCCAACACATGCCTTTCTCGCGTCGTGTTGACACGGGGGCATACAAAGTTGCGCACGCGCAGCGCGCAGCTTGCGTCAACCACCCGCGCCATCTGCAGTTCCGGCTAAACAACCCTTCTCTAGTCCTATCTATTTTTATTTCTACAAACGATATAAACAGGCAAAAATAACTTGTCATAAAATTTGCGATTCTTGTATGAGTAAGACCCTAGTAGTAAGTCAGTTAGTCAGGTTATTAAATACTGCAACATAACTGACAAGGTGAATTGTATTTCTGGAGTATAAAGTGAATCTTTAGCGAGTGGCAGTCTACTGCTGCACAGCATTGCAAAATGCGATCAGGATGGCGACTGCCACAGGGCTTTGGGAATTTTCATTAAAAGCTCTTTTTCTTTTTGTATTTCAATAATAGCATTGGTCGTTTACTTTACAAACTACTTTACAAACACTACGTGGTTAGTGAGTTACTGATCTCGAGAATTTTGATGAATTCCTCTAGATTATAATGAGGGGTACAAGAATGTAAAAAAATAAGACTGTTCCATTGAATGTCTATTAATGTGCAACATACACTAATTTTATAGCAGCTAATTAGTATGCTTTGCCCATGTTTATTTCTCACGGTTTGTCCTTAAGCTGTCAGTAAATTTGGTCATCACTTCCCATTATATAAATGTTGACGTTCCATCACGATCAAATATCATCATTTTAAAATTAGATCGCGAAATATTATCGATAAAGAAATTATCGTCATATGACATGGACGTCGCGTAGCCGGCCCGAGCTCGGCGAGCGCTGGATGCTTGCTGCGGCGCGGGGCCGTTTCCGCACTCGGCGGTTTTTGCCGGTCGGGGGTCATACCGAAAGCGTGCGCCCTGACTCCTGCGAGGAAGGTTTTAATTGCATCGCGATGCGTGAACGACGTGTGAGAGGCGCTCGCGGCGTCCGGCGGAGGGCGCGGGGCGGCGCGCATTCCACCGCGCGGCCGGCTTGTTGGTATTCCGCGCCCGCCTCGCGCGCAAACCGAACGCGCAAAAAAGACAATGACTTCGTATTTTATACGTCCCTAAACGTTCCATCAGCGTATTGATACGATTCGTCCGCTCTGTCCTTAAACGATGGACCGATTCTGTTTTTGAAGGATTTCGTCGTTCCCGCAGTCCCGCTATTTTTTATGCCTTCGTTCGCATCGACTCACAATAAACTTATTGTTGGGAATTCTAAATCATCCCATACTCCGGTACTCGGACAAGCTACGCGACAAGCTGCCTTAGTCGCTTATGAATAGACATCATTTCTGTCGATACAATATCGGGAGAAATTCGTGCAAAAACCACGTAGGAAACTAAAGTTCTCATCAAATTGTTCGGATTTGGAATGGTTGTATCATAAGTTCAGAAAAAAGAATTGAAATGTTGAATGAAAGGATCTGTCGAATGTTGATATCCGAATGTAATAAATACACCACAAGCTTGCAAGGAGTTTTTGTAAGAATAAATTCAGGCTTAGTGCGTTTCGAGGCGAACTGCGCGAGTTTTTGAGTCATTACTTAGAATTGTATCGTTGCTACTATTGTCTATAGACATCGGTAACGTGCGAGGTCGGTGTTTCGGCTACCAGGAACGGCAGTGTTTGCGCCCGTCCCAACAGCCAGCAGTGGAGCTGGTGTCACAAGACGCATGTTTGCGGAGCGGCGTGCGCACGCCGCCGACTAAAATAACTGAACAGCTTTGTATTACATTGTGTACATAGGGTTCTACAAATCGACTTCGACGAAAAAAACCTTTTTCGACTGAGCCAAATAGTTCTTATACAAAATTATAGAACTGTCTAGAAGCACAATACTATGATGTTGTAAAACTGCTGTTTTTATTTGAGTGAATCTATCTTTAAGCGGCAGCAGCATATCTGTGATGGATCTTAGATAAGTGTCTTTCCTATTTAAAATAGACTACAGATGTCCATTGGCTTAATTAAATTCCACCTTATATTATGGCGCATAACAAAGAAAAATAAAAGTAAGCGACTGACAGCCCTAGCAACGTGTACGCGGCCATTGTGTCTCGGGCGAGGCCTCCCGAAGAATAAGACCGTAAGCTCCAAACCACATAACACAGTTGGGACTTTTCGAAAATGAAGTGTCGTCTCCGTACAGAAGGCTCGTAATGAGTGAAGATGTTGTGGACAAAAGACTTCGACAAACATTTTAATAAGGGAACAGTGAGACATTTTACATTGACTCCTAATAATCCTTAGGGAGGGTCGTTGCCCGGTTAATGTTTCTATCTTGGTTCCAATTTATGTTAAAAACCTTCGTACCCAAGTTTGGTACTTGATGAAAAGTTGTAAAGATGTCCGTGAAATGAGTCTTATAAGTATAACTTATTTAATTGTTTTGGTGCTAAGCTACCGTACCTATGTCTGAAGGCAGTGCTGAGTGCTGCAGAAGCTGCACTACTTACCTAATAAGACAAGATGTTCCAATTTAGCTCTCAGGAGCAACAAAAAATGGTAAGTCACAGATTCTTTGCTGCTCCAGAAGAATAAGTAAGTTGGAATGCAATGGATCCTTTAAAACTGAACACAACCCTGCTGTTGCTAAACAGCAATAGATGTGGTGGTGATGCCTCCGCAGTCGATCCACAAATAGCTTCTACAATGTTCGACGATACCTTATCATGTTTAGAAATGGTCTGCATTTGTTTAGTAATTAAGTACGTTAAATCAGTAATCGCTGGACTAAGAATTAGAAAGAAAAGTTTGGTGACTGCTGGTTCTATCACCAGACTATTATTGTAATTATGTAAATATTCCATTACAAATGTTTGCACTTAAACTTTGAACCCAATTAGGATTTAAGAGAACCGTCAGAAAAGTTTTTCATTCCTTAGATTTAATTTACAAAGTTAGTGATGATAGCTTTCCACCGTCCATCTTATCAATCACCGGTGTTCTTTGTGCGTCGCGTTCTGGCAACATTCGCATACAAATCCTCCTCGGAACAATTGAGGGAAGCCCGCGGTCGTTAGCTCTTATCTAGCGGTGATTTATATTATAACAACATACATGATTTTTATCTACTTTTTGTACTCGCTTAGCTTTACATGTTCGTTAAGGTTAGCGCATACTGAATGATGTGTAGTTGAGAAAAAGATTCATTCGGTGAACATTATTTTGTACTAGGATTAAAATTTCTATAGCGTCAACTGTAAAATACACCGTCGAAGTGTATACTGGTCTCCTCCACTAAAAAGAAGCGACCCGTGGCCCGCAGTAGGATATACGTAAAACCGATTCATTTTTATTTAGTAAAGGCAAATCACTATTACCTACAATTTATAAAGCATGTTCATCTACGATCCTGTGTCACTTATTTTTACTATAAGGCAATAGAGTAGGCGGCAATAAGTGTTAGTGGACGTTGATCCTAACGTCGTTCGTGAGCGGCAGTCGCTAGAGGTCGCTTCACCGTTATCTTTTATGGTCGTCGAGAATTTTGGCGCCGTGCGCGCGCTCCTCCGAGCACCGACGCTCGCCTGATCCTTTCAGCTATTACAGACTCTACTAACAGTGTGACTGAAATTAATGAAACTCTTGAAAATATGATATTAATACCTGAAGAAAGATAAAAAAGGTATTCAAAAGGTGCCGCTACAGTTGAAGGTCGTTTTTTATCAGTTAAACCTATTAAACGACTACTTCTAGCCCATGTAGTTATTGTTTACAAAAATCAATAGTTATAGTTTTTTCAGTTAGAATACAAACAGTACGATATATTGCGAACATTAAAAATTATTGCCACCAATATTTAATTACAAAAAATATTTTCTAATTATCTATTTTCTTTATTACCTATGTATAAGACAGAAATTGAGAAGAAAATGCTACATCCTCAGTTGCGAATTTAATATTATTTGGTATTTGAGATGTAATCGACTAACAGATAGCATAAATCAAAAGCACATTTGAGAAGCAATTTACATTAGCAGCATAACTCACTGTGTTACTCGGACGTGGGCCAGCGCAAATGAATCATAAGCGGCGTAATTGTCAGATGGAGGCGAAAGCGGCGCGACACTCGCGACACTCGCCGACACTCGCCGACACTATCGCCGTATCAGCCGACACTAGTCTCATCTCGTCATAAACGCGAGAAAAATAGCTAATGGATGCCGCGATGATTAAAATAGCAAAACTCGAAGTTCACATTAAACGCCGAAAACGTGTGGATTATGCTTATCGGTATTGGTAGGTATACAAAATTTATAACATGCGCTTTGTGAATGTAGACGTTTATTTGATTTACAATTATGCATTCAATGTATTTAGACTGTATCGCGTAAGAAAGTTTGTTTTTTGTAACAACAAACAGATTGTTTTCAGATGTTAATTTAAGGGTTTGATTATGATATTAAAATAACTATGTTATAACTTTAAAATCTTGTCTTTTAAAAACTTTATCTTGTCGTTTAAACTAGGAATCAAGCTGAGAATGATTTTTTCGCGCTTCTAACAAAACATACAAGAGCTTAAACTTGCTGTTATAATTAAAAGACATACCTATATGTAGATGATTTTAATCTCGGTGGTGAGAGGAAACCCGATGCTCTAAAAATGAGTAGCCTGGAACCGAGTAGGATCTGCGGTAGTCGCGTTGATCGCCACTCGCCGCCTGTCACATGACACGCCGCGCGATTGTAATTGAGACGCTCTACAGATGAATCTGAATGTTAAGACGCGCTGCTAATTCCATTCACGCAGCTTGTTGTTGTTTCGTTACCCTACATTATTATCTCAGTTTTGTTTGTTTCCACGATTTCCATTGCTAAATATGAACGAAAGTATCTTCACGTGGTATTAAAATGCATCAGAGGAACCATTGGCGCAAATAATATTTGCGCCAATGGTTTCCTTATAGATACTTGAGTGCCTATAAATCCAGCAGAAAGAGAAATACTATAGACTTATATAATGATAACGATGTTTTTTTTAGTTTTTCTAAATCATCCATCCATGAGACTTTTGAGGTCCACTGTTGGACAATGGTCATTGGTTAATTGGCGCTTGACGCCAACCGGCCTTTGCCATCTGAATCCAGCAACTTCCCTGCCTTTTCAGGTCATTTGTCCACCTGGTTAGGTGGCGACCTCAGAACTCGTTACTTATGAAGTATCGTAAAGAGATATAATTCATTAGAATATTACAGTCTGGATTTATAAAAATATATATTCGCAAGTTATTTAACCGTGCGGCGCTACCTATTTAGTTTGGGCGCATAAGCAGAAGCGCACAAGTGTTTAGACATGTTTATGCATCTATTAACGAATCTACTTGTATGGAAATTCAAGTATCAGTCTGTATTTTAAATGCGCTCTTCTATCTATCACGTCCCCGTAATGTGATTGACGAACAGAATATTGTGACATACATATTTAAGGTTGAGGTCCAGACGAGTCGTCGCCTCGCTCATAACGATGTTTTAATGCATGAATAAAAATGGACGCACTTGCATGGAATAAAAATATTACCTCAGAAACATGAGCACTGTGTAACATATTTATAGAGGTTATGACATTGAGCAGGTAGCGAACAATTTATGTAAAACATGATAAGATTCTGTAGAGCACAAATATTGTCACGACGCTTTGGTTCCTTTTAAAACATCACTTGTTATTTCCTTTTAAAATGACTACACTTCCTCGCGTTATATTTCAGGTAAAGATTGATTGATTACAAGATTACTTTACATGAATCTTAATCGATGCCTTGAGATAATGATGATGATGGCTTGAAGCTATATTTATATTAAAGAGAAATTGTTAACACCACAAGGTAGATGGCAATCGAAGGCATGGCGCGGTGTAGACGCTGATGGTAGCGGGACGCGCGCGCGATGCCGCCGCGATAGCGCCGGGAAGCCTGGGAACCGGCAAGGACTCTCCTCGAAACCCCTGATACGATAAAAAGGAAGTCATAAGCTACAAAGAACCTGAGAATTTTTCGGATTAAGAACTCATGGGTATTCCCGTTTAAAACGTTGATGACTCTATGATCGAAATAGACTTGGTTGTACCTAATGCATTCTTGAACGAAATAACGCTGATCGCCGCATGGCAACTAGCGTACTGGATTGTTTTAAAGATGTTATCATTTGCAAGTGATTCACGGATGTGTCATGAGCGCATCAACATTCATTATATCAGGGAAGAAGCATGTCGGGTTGCGATCTCACGAGCGCTGTGCGGCGCCAGCGGCGGCCGCGGCGCTCGCAGTTCTGTCACGCGGGGACGACACGGCCCGAATGTGGCGGGCTCGCATATTAGCTCGTAGCGAATTCTCACGTCGACAGCGGTTAGCGCGAACCGCACCGTTAATCAATCGCGGACCGTGGGAGAGGCGGCCGCCACGTGCGCCCGCGCCCCGCCCGCACGTACGGGGGCTTCGTGTTACGCACATCTACCTTGCGGCCCACGCTATTATTATATTATGCTATGCCTACGAACAATGGCACCACTCCTCGCTCTTGACGTTTCGTCAACCTGAGTTCGAACGGTACAATGGATATTTTAGGTCGATATCGTTTTGATGGACGTTCCTCGGACCCGCGGAGCTCGACCCGCGGGCGCAGGCGCATTCTGCGCAGGCGCGAAATACGGAACAATGGCGGTTTAAAATACAATGAGTGCGACCTAAAATACATAACTTCAGCGACATTCCCGTCACGACCGCGCGCTTACCTTTTTCGACTATTTTGTTCGTGGCTCCGGCGTAGGAGAGGGAGCCGATCACGAGCGGCCTCTCCTTATTAATAACGTGGTTTGAATTGGAAATTCTGTTCCGAAATGATAACCGAACATCCTCCGCCGCGGCACCCACGTATCATTAAAAATTACCTAGTAGGGAATCCGTACGCATTTCCCTTCCCTTAGCATTCATCGCGACGCTGAACATCTCGAGCATATTAGATGCGGTCGTGATCGGACGAGCGGCGCTGGACGCGATCAGCACTAATTGCTGTTCGCAATTCAGCGTGACGGCGCGGAGACACGACCGCGGCCGTGGCCGGCACATCCCTAGCCTAATTGTCGCGGTCGCAGCCGCTTAGCATACATTACAATGGTAATCAGCCATTCTGCCGATGTCTTACTTCGCACCGCTAAGACTCGGAGGGCCGCCTGCCGAAATGCGTCTTGCGTCCTCGGGATTAGAACGGTATTGAGATGTCGCAGCGCTGGGCGGTTGAGGCGTCGGCGGTTGCGCCGTGGGGGACAGTGTTCTGCAAGTGGATAGGCAAATTGTCTAATTAGTGTTGCGGTCAGTAGTGGCCGCGCGGTGTCTTAATAAGAATTATATGCAAATCCCAATTCCGGGCGAGTGGTATATGGCGTATTGTTGTGTCGCAGCGGTGCCGCGGTGCGATTACGGGCCGTGTGTATGGCGTGCTCGTCGCCAACCGATGCTCCATGGCTTGTTTAAACGTTATTTAGAAGCAGCATTACATATTAATGCTCCCGTCTTTATGGTGCTATTTTTATCGTCACCGATATTTTCTATAAGTTGTTATAAAGGTTCAATATAATATTTAACTTTAGGTGAGGTCAAGATATATTTCAGATATAAAGTCAAGTTCTTTATGGGTACCTACGTCTACTTATAACGGCACAGGCACGGCAAATTATGTACTTGAATTGAAATACAGAGTTTCCTGTACAGTTCCTGACTCTTAGAATACTAGAAGTACCTACCTACCGCGTGTTTAAAGATTTCGGTTTATAAAAGGTTTCGCCTTAGTCACATCCTTGCAAGGATATGTCAGCGGCGGGATCGGTCGCGAGGCCACGCTTCCTGCCGCGCGGCGTGCCCTCCCTTATCTCGCAGCCCGCCATCCCGCACCGGAAACCCGGCCTTACGTGACGTCACGTCACCTGCTCACGCGCTGCATACAATCCCGGACTTTTTGTTCCTTATTCAACTGTTTAAAAAAAAATTGTATAAAACATGATAGTTATAGTTGAAATCTTTATTTTTTTAAAGTACCTACCTATTATTTTTTATAACATGATAGTGGCAAACTAACATACAGACGATCTAATAAATCGCTCAATGTCATTTAGTGGAACTTGACTTCTATACCTATATAAAGCCACAAATTCAATCACAAATGAATCACCAATCCTGAAGTCTTAAATGGTCGCCTTAAAAATATAAGAAAAAATCACTGGTTGGACTATACTGTTTCTACCACTTTTCAAATTGGAATTTCTAGTTGTGTGTAATTATCTTTATTTTTTATTAAAGAGCATAATCCTTATACAGAAGGGACCAAGTAATCAATTTAAAGTAAAGCAAAATTGAAACGTGAATATCGGATCCTTTTGTATGTTACACAGGTTCTACTTAAACCGTACTTGCGACCGTCTGTCAAGTTACCGAAAGTGAACAAGAAGTGGTCATTATCAAAATTCAGCAGTGCGCCCGATCACCCGTGTCTTCGGGATTAATGCGGTTTTTCTCGAGCGCACTTTACAGATCTGCTGTATTCTGCAGATTGTTATGCGTGACGCATGCGCGGGACTCTCGATGTCAGCGATTTTGCTGAAGATCGCATTCCTGTCCAAGATGTCCAAGACGTTTTTTTGCGAGATCGGAGCGATATGGGTTTGATACTTCGCGAATTGGTCCTTAGGCAATTAAGGGCGCCTTCTCACATACAAATCGTTATTTTAGGATGATTTCAAATATAAGGAGATGAGATCGTTTTGATTTTATTTGAATCATAACATTGTTTCTTGATTGCATTAATGTTAACGGCCTGGTTATTAGGATGTTTGTCTGGTCTTTCTTAATATGGTTTCGTATCGTCAGCGTTCTGTTAATGCACAGTTTATGTAGTATCTAAGTAGTATATCTATATTGTTTAAAGAAACTATATAGTATGAGTTTGTAATTTATAAGGTTTATAGTGATGGTTTCCTTGCAGGTTGTGGAGCTGAGCGGCGACACGTAGCGCAGTGCGTGCGTCCGCGGCGCGCGCTACTCCGGCTGACATGTCTTGACACTGTTATGACGTTGATATTTTTTAAATAGAAGTAACGAACGGACTTGTTGCCAACTTCACGTGAATACACAAATAA
This sequence comes from Urbanus proteus proteus, assembly GCA_018251915.1. NCBI lineage: Eukaryota > Metazoa > Arthropoda > Insecta > Lepidoptera > Hesperiidae > Urbanus > Urbanus proteus. Next base: position 12,247 of record DWPV01005500.1, read on the forward strand.
CAGGAATATGCATAACTATTTCTAAACAAAATATTACACTACGCCCGTAGTCAATTAGTGAGTAAATGTTTAGGTAATGTATGTCGGAGATTCATACGGATTTCCATGTAAATGGTCTGTATCTTCGTCAGACATAGCCCTGGATTAGTCAGT
>DWPV01005501.1:0-12399 GCA_018251915.1 Urbanus proteus proteus
TATTTTTGACATTTTTTTGCAATATGCGGGTAACAAACGAGCTTGCACCTTACGTGATGATAAGTGGCCACTGTCGCCCAGGGACACCTGTGATCAAACTCAAATAATTTGAGAGTCTCGACGGAAGTTGGCATCTGTGGCCTTGCCACCCCTAAGGACTAACTTGGAACACCTCGGATAAGTTTGTCACCCTTATAACACCCTTCAGACCAGAACATGGCAGCGATTAACACCGCTTTATTATACAGAAACAGGTGTGGCTGTGGTGCCTCGTTTATGACAATAAGATCAATTCTATTCGTCATGGTCATTGACTATCATAGGTCTTGTATACAATTGAATAAATAAAAAAATATCTATTACTTTATGGTACACTAGCTGAAGCCCGCGGTTTCCGCCGCGTTGAAAAAGTAAAAAAGAATACATATTTAAACATAGGTAACATCCAGCGTTCCCGTAAGGGCTAATGCTTTTTTCTAAAATTAAACTAGCCTATGTCACGCCTTAGACCTTCAGCTATCAGTGAAAGTCCTATCAAAATCGGTCCAGCCGTTTAGAAGATTAGCTCAGCCAAACCGACAGACAGACAGACAATTTTTTTTAAATTGCATTTTGTGTGTACTTTCATATGCATTAAGTAAAAAATTGTTATTTTGAAATCACAAACAGACACTTCAATTATATTTATTTGTATAGATTGAGTGAGTAAAGATCGAAACGCGCTGTTAATTTTGGCATTCAAACGCTACATTCAACATTGTTCGACTTCGTCGTGCATTATTTACGTCGCTAAATATGACCTAATTAACAACTTAGACTTCTGCTAACTACGTGTTAACTCCTTAGGTCTTGCGTGCAGGATGCACTGTTTTACTATGGAACTTTTATTTTTTCTCGGAAAACGATATTCTTAGAGTCATGCAAACATTTTAGAAATATTTTTAGTCTTTCTACGTATTTGGGATCGTGAAAATAGGTATTGTCCTGAATATATAAAACTCAAATCTAGCAATACAAAGAGGTTAAATATTTGGGATTTAACATAAAGAAAACTATTAAGAATCTATTGTAAGATATTTTAATTATGAATTATTATAAAGCAACACTGACAAGTACCTACTCCTTAGAGTCAACTCTATGAGTTGAATCTTTCTTTTTCTGTCTTCGCACGTCTTAGAGTAGAGTTTTAACTCCTCTCTAAAGAGTTCTCTATAATATCAATCTTATAATCTGAATCCTTACAAGGTTTGCTTGCCAATAGTCTCAACTCTCTCTAATGAGCTCTAAATTTGTATTTTTATCTAAGATAGATTTCTCATCAATCCTTATATCGTAGGTACCAGTATCCCGCGCTCGCAGTTCAACGCTCACCAACAACGACCTAGTGCGGCCTAAGGACCGGCGGCTGAACCTGCCGCTCCCCACGCAGGCGGTGAAGCATTCCGACGACGTGGTCTCCCTGTGCCCCTCCATCAACAGTCGGAAGGACTCGGGTATCAGGAGTACTAGTCGTCGTTCTAGTATACAACAACAGGTAATTAGTTAATCACTAATTTTAAAAGTCATGTTTTGTGAATACCATTGTAGTAGATTATTTTTTATTGTTTCTTGTTTTCATTAAAATGTTTCTTGTTTAATACTATTTGTGTGTTGAATGAACTGAATGAATGTGTTGGAGGAATAAGCGGACTACAACTGACTCAGTGCTACTTTTAATTAGAATTATTTTCTTGTATAGGCCATTAAAATTAAATTAGATATGTTGAAGTCATAAACAGCTGTAAAGCTAACGTAAACAGTTCGAGTTATTTTTAATTTTCTCATAATTAATAAATTTATGTTGGAGTAAGGAGTTTTCAATTAGCTCATAATTAATAAAAAAAATTATGAGATAATTAAAAACTCCTTATTAATTACCTTACTAAATTATTGACACTGATCTATGTTTTTTTCAGATATTTGCACTCAACCACGCGGCGTTAGCAACGTCTCAAAACGATATGATGCAGCACAGGGTGTCGGGGTACTACACGTCCAGCCAGTCTTCATTGAACGACGTTCCATCAAAAAGCCGACTCCCGCCACCATTAAACGAAAAACAAGTGCAATCCTTGCAGAAATTACGAAAACAATCCGATTTGCAACTTATTAGATGCGTCCAAGATAACGCCCGATCCGGTATAAATTACTTCGTCCAACCTCCTCTTAATAGGTTCACGCTGTTCTTCAAAACGTCGGAAATGGAGGACCATTACCGGGACAAAGCGCACAGGAGTGACGACAGTGAGGACTTCCCTCCCACTCTTACGACCTCACGATTTAATACAGCCTTAGACATCCTGGTCTCGGCGATAATTTTTTTAGCGGTCGCTACGTCTATATTGGTACTATACAAGGAATGGATATATTCATTAGGGTGGATTGTTTTCTTCATCGTCATAGAGGCCATAGCGATAACGCTATGCGTGTACAGACATTATTTGAAGTGGAAGACGAAAAATAATCCCCTTGTGATCACAGACACCATACGGAGGTCAGTCAGGATATTCAGAAAGTTGTCCAACTGGCACCCTTGGCACTTATCTGGCAGCTTATTAATCAGCTTACCAATTCTCGCGGTTTTAATTAACTTCTCCTGTCAAAACACTACGATGACTATATTACGGGGCGAGCAGTCGTTCTATGTATACCTTCTATGCGTAAGTATTGTACACTTTTGTAACTTCACTCAAATGAGTTGGCTCGTAAAAAATACTCTGGTCTCGCTATACGCTGGATTGTTCCTATTTCTCGCGGTGTTTGGCTGTCACGAAGCTAATACTCACATGTTAGCTACTGATATTAACGAACAGCTGAGCGCTCGTTTATTTGCTCAAAATATTACTTTTGTAAATCTAAACACGTCGTTGGAAGACGCGTTTGATAGCAGTAATCACACGATCGTCGAGGGTATGCACCACAAGATGCATCTAACGGAGCTATACTTGGATGTGGTTTTACTGTTAATGTTGGTGTGGTTCCTGAACAGGGAGTTTGAGATTAGTTACCGGTTGAGTTTCTATAGCAACGTCGTGGCGAATCGCGACAAGCAAAGAGTCCAAATAATGAGGAACCAAGCGGATTGGTTGCTGCACAATATCATACCGAGACACGTCGCAGATCAGCTGAAGAATACCGCGAAGTATTCTGAGAACCACAAAGACGTGGCGATCATATTTGCAAGCATAGTCAATTTTAACGAAATGTACGACGAGTCTTACCTGAAAGGCAAAGAGTATCTTCGCGTACTGAATGAGTTGATTGCGGATTTTGATGAACTGTTGGAAAGACCGGAATTTCAGCATGTCGAGAAAATAAAAACTATTGGCAGCACTTTTATGGCAGCGAGCGGGTTGAATCCCGACCTGAGACACGCTTCGCGGAGCAACTTTGACCACTTGTACCAGTTGATGGATTTCGCTCTTGAAATGCAAAAAGTCGTGGACAATTTCAATCAGGACTTACTCGAGTTCAATTTCATTATACGTATCGGTTATAACTTTGGCGATGTTACGGCGGGGGTTATAGGCACGACGAAACTGTATTACGACATTTGGGGTGACGCGGTCAACATTGCATCCAGAATGGATTCCACGGGTGTGGCTAAGAGAATCCAAGTCGGAGAAGCTTGTATACCCGTCTTGTCTCAAAGGTACGACTTCGAACCCCGCGGGAGCGTTTACGTTAAGGGCAAAGATAACATGAACGTTTATCTCCTCGTGGGCAAAAAAGAAACGTAGACAAAATATTTTATAAAGAAGCGTAGAATCTGTGATTTAACTATTTATACTTGTATATGGTAATGTAAATGGGTAAACTATTTATATAGTAATAAATGTCTTAACGTTATTTATTGTACGTGTTCGAAAGTGTAATGGCTTGAAATACTCTTTAAGCGTCGTAATCCTAATAATTTATTGTTTGAAATTAAGGCAGCATTCATGATCTGTAAGTATTCTGACTTGTTTATTGACTACAAGATTGAGTAGAACCTTGCCCATTTTGTATATTTAATGACCAGTTGTCTAGTCTTTGATTGGAATCAAGAGGGGCTATCCAGTTTTTATTTACAATATCTAAATGTATGCCACATATTATACAAATTTACTACAAATCTAATACAACTACCCTAACAGCCACTGTATCCTACTAAAAAACATCAAAACTTATTAATGTTTATAAAAAGTGTGAAATAACATATGTTTATACATACATTATTTCATTTTCGCTTGTTCAGATGGCGCTGCAAAAGTGAATTATGTAGTTTTAATAATTATATTTGAGAAAAAATGATAAGTACTATTATATTAAAATATAATTCAATATAATAAACAAACTTGTTTGAACGTAGGTAGGTATTAGATTTGTAGAATATTCTTTATTAAATTTGGTGTAAAATTCATTGGTTCTAAATACGGGTTTCGGGTAGATACTCATATTTAGTGTTATCTCTTATGTGGCTACATTATTTTAAAGATTTAATTTAGGAATTAAGACTGGATATCCCGTTTTTTTGTAATTTGTAATATAAGAGTAAACATTCTCAACTATATGTATAAAATATTATATTGTACATAGAAATGAAATAAAAACATATTACATACAATTTAGGGTTGAAAATTGTTTTAAAAATTAGAGAAATTGATGTATTTATTGGAAATAAAGTAATGTGGTTCTAACGTTTTGTAGAACGTAGATTAACAAATTGAATATTTATGTAGACTTTCTATATGATCTTATCGTGATCTGTCCTTTCTTAAATAAATAATTCATTGGTTTAACGAATCCAAAATCTTCTTGAACTCTAGATCGCTCTGCTTATAATATAAATTATTATTTGAATTTGTACCGCAGCTAAATAATATTGAATTTAGTCTCCATAAAGTTTGTTTCTAAATATGAAATATGTACTTTGTAATGGGATAGTGCAAACAATAATTGTGTTTATTAGTTCCTAAAAGTCTATTATCTATCTCAACTTTTTTATACATAACTATGTGTTTCTTGCCTTTGTAAATAACTTGTTTAAATTAATAAAAAAACGTCATAATTAGTGAAATATCTGTTATGCATTGATATGTAAGTGGTTAATAATTACACTTCACGCGTTATCATTTTTATAAATATCAGAATTGATTGCCAAATTAAAAATTTATTTTAACAATTACTAACTGATTTGATACACGTATTATTATTATATACGTAGTCTTACTTAATGCCGCTAATAGGTAGTTTTAAGACATCTTATCGTATCTACTAAAAGTTGTTTCAATTAAATGTATGCATTACGATATATTTTCATATTTCTATGAGTTGATATAAAGTATTTACTGCAACGCAATTACTGTAAATAATTATTTATAAAACGCATTTTCTGCTGTTAGATAAAATATATACATAAATCACTATCACTACATAGTATAAGACAAAGTCGCTTTCCGCTGTCTGTCCCTATGTATGGTAAGATCTTTATAACTATGCAACGGATTTTGATGCGGTTTTTTTAATAGATAGAGTGATTCAAGAGGAAGATTTATATGTAATTTAAAGCGTGCGAAGCTGCGGGCAAAGGCTAGTTACTCATAAAATGCAAAATTAATGTCTTACACGTTAAAAAAATGCGTGACCATTTGCGTTCAGAACAACGAAGTCAAAATGGGTTCCAATAAAATTGTAAGTAGATTGATTTTACTTTTTCATTCAACGGACTAATACATTTCAGGGGTATACATTTACTTTCTTATAGAAGATTTTGTATTTGTCGATAGAAATTTAGAATTGAAGTGTTTCAGTTTTTACGAAGTGATGTATTTTCAAAATGAAAATGTTTATGGTAATGCGTTGAGTACGCATTCAAGAATAAAAAGTATTTACTAGTTACCATTTTTCCTCAGATATTTATTCAAAAAGATCATTTATATACACGTGACGAATTTTTTCAATACATCGCGAATTTTTCATACTTATGACGAAAGCCTTACTATACATTCCAATTGTATTTAAACTATTTGCCTTCGAAATGTCTATTTTCTATTGTAGATAAAGAGTTTAATGGAGTGTCGTATTCAGATAATGGAATTCAGAATATTGTGGAGTATTTACACCGTATGTTGGACCAAATCTGAAATACCTTGTAAGCATCTTGCTCTCTTTACAACTTACATAAAATTGTATATTTAACGATATCGTGGAAGTCTGTTTTATACATTAGAACTTGCTATATACTGTACGAGCTGCTATGACTTTGTAGATGTTTTTCTTCCATATTGTACCTACTTTATATGTTTTCAAACACTAAAACGAATATACGTGTGAATATTTAAAGTTTATTATTGAAATTCTGGTATTCCTTTGTTTTCAATTGTGCACTGCAAATAAAGTGAAGTATAATATTTACGAGTTATTTATTTAAAATTTTAATTAATTTCGTCGTATACTTGTTCTTAATTCATCTTTTTGTTTTTTTACGAGTACCTATCATTGCAAATTAGCAATTCAATAATTAGTTGAACTGTTGTGAGGATTTTTGTCCTGAGATTTTTAAGATTTTTGAGATTTTTGAAGTAAAAGAGATAATCTAATATACTTTTAGATGTATGTGTAATTATAAACCGACTCAACAATAGCATGATTTCTCAAAAGACAGGAATCTAGAATAGGGATCCTTTTCCAATTATTGGAAAAAAGAGTATTTTCACACATTCCTTACACGTTTGACAGATGGACAACGGGAAGCAATTAAACGTAATAAGGAGTCTCACCGGAACGGGATTGCGAAAAATCCTTCGTTTATTGTACCATATACCCTGAGGCGTTACGCATCAAAGCTGCGATACAATAAATGATTCATGATGAGAACGTTTATAGAAATATTACCAACACAATAAAGGAAAGGGACATTCATGAAGTTGTGTAGCTTATGACCTACTAAAATATGTATTTTACTTATTATTTTTCGGTAAAAGTAATAAATTAGTAGGAGAATAAGTCTTTCTCACAATCTTATAAACCTTTTTCGAAGGATAATTTTATTAACACGTTATTATCGGAATAGAAAACATTCTATTGTGAAATAAAACATACTGTTACAGTGAAATAACATGTATTTTTATAAACATTAGGTGTGTATGTTACATTATTTTATATCTAAGTTTATGTAGGTACTGGTAGCACTTGCCAATGTATACTTACTATCTGCCTAATTTATTTTTATATAATAAGCTGAGTGTTATTAATTTTATTATCTACTTAGGTAGGTACAAGGTGCCTTACATAATTTACTTATATTTTTTTGCCCTGTTGTGACAAAAATTGAATTACTGTACTTCCCTTTACATTTCTTCAAATATACCCGTCTAATAACAGCCGTGTTAAGCACTGTTTCGATTAGGTCTTCTCTGTAGGGTGTGGAAAGGGAAGGCATACTTATCTGAGGCGTTTCCATTTAGTCTTCTGCAGCAGACGCATCTGTGGCCGATTTGAGTTAGGACTCTATCTTATCGGGCGTTGACTACAGATGTTCATGGGTAGCAGTGGCCACTTACTATCAGATGGACTGCATGCTTCGTTTGTTACTTCATTATTATAAAAATACTAAATTGGCTTGGTAAGTTTATCACGTAGTGGGTAAGCTTGGAGTTCTAAACTGCAAATACTAATCTAAGATTCCTAAGGTGGGTGGGACTCTAGAAGCAATTTATTTCTGTACATCATCAAAGTATTAAAATCTTAGTCAATGGACAATATTTTGGACTGTTACGTGTTATATCCTAATTCAACATCCATAGTCTAATTTTTAAACATCCAATAAGATTAGTTCTAACACATAAAATTCTTAATGAATTTTCAAATCACTGAATAAATTTTCAAATCACTTTATAGTGTAGAACATGTGTAGAACTTATCGATGCGAAAGAGTGTGCATAGGGTGGTCGCTCCATGCGAAGTCATCATGAGCAAAGGCGTAGATAAGCCAGTAAAAGAGGTTCAGTAGAGCGAAGGAGGCTGGGAACAAGATGCGTGAAGCTCGATCTATGTGTGACACGCTGTTGATGTGACCACGAGTACCTGTACACAGAGAGATACCTACATTAGTCAACAAAAGTAGGTAAGAAAATTTAAAAGTGGTAACTTATTGTCATTCGTTTCTTGCGGCACAGTCGTCTCATCTTGTTCTGTTTTTTTACCGTTGTTTAGTGCTACAGTGTTCTGGTTTGATGTGTGTAACAAGGGAGGCATATTTATCCGAGGCGTTCAAACTTAATCCTCAGGGGTAGCAACGCATTGCTGTCCAATCTCGGAAAACAATCTGGTTTTATCTAGAGTTACAGATATTCATGAGCGGTAGTGGCCACTTACAATCAGGTAAACTGTATGCTTGTTTGCTACTTCAGTATAAAAAAAACAGCTGTTCATCATGCCGAATTTAATGATATTGAGCTCACCACCAGCTTCTCGCTCTCTCTGTCGCCTGTATTGGTCGTCACCAGCCAAGCAGTACAGCAGCTGTCTCCAACGAGGCACCCTGGTCTCCGTCTGCGTGGTCCTCTCCATCGTCAGGCGCACTGCGGACTGGTCTGGCGCGTCGGGCAGGTCACCATCGTTCGCGCAAGTACTCTGCCCTGAGGCTGTAAAGCTCTGAAACCAAGAACAGTAATGACTAAGGTCTTGTATAGGAGTAGCAAATGGGAATCTATGTAGTCTGTACGATGTCTTTGTGATGTTGTTTGTCACGACTTATTGACTTCTGTAACCATTGCGCTAAGAATAAGATTCTGTTGACCACTGTTGTGTTAGTGTTCTTAAGATTCGAGTTGGATGCCACTCAAATAATTATGTAGGTACCTATCAAAATCATGCATTTCCCTATGAATTTAGATGAAATATTTCTTATAAGAAGAAATCTATCTAGGTACCTACCTAACTAGTCTACCTATCTATCTACCTAACTATCTACCTTTTCTGAGGCTACTTAGACTACCTATCTTTTTTGACTACAGATACAATAAAAGTTTAAAATACGCAGATTGATAAAACACTAACAAAATTAGTAGACCGTATCGAACTCCGCCGACGCACTGCTAGTTGCCTGGCAGCGAATGCATCGCCGCCCACCTCTTCGATCAGCTCTTCCCACTCAGAATCGTCTATAACAATCTCGCCCGAACCCACCTGATGAAAGGATTTCATTATTTTATTATTACACAACTAAGCTTTGTTTAAAGGTCACATCACTTTAAATGTTTTAGATGGAGCTTACGCTTTTATAGAACGTAATCGGATTAAAACATATGATATATCTAAATAAGTTTTTTGTACCAATTTTGTGATTATTGAATATTAAAATGAATAAAAAATTCGATACCTACCTAACAATAGTACTATTTCTTAATAGTAATATCTGTTCTATTCTTCATAGCTATTCTTAATAGTTATTTCCTTATTTCCCTTATCTGATAGAAGTAGCAAACAATTAACAAAAGCTGAACTAGGTAACAGAAAAAAATAGGTAGGTACCTTAGTAAAATAATGGACACCAGCAAACTCAAGCAACGTTGCGATGCAGTAGAAGAAACTCATTAGCAAGAACCAATCTAAGGCGGTAGCATATCGCACTTTTGGAAGGTCGGTACGAGAGTCCAAACTTATTGTAGAGAGCGTCAACACAGTCGTTATACCAAGACCCACGCGGTCTGACGTAGCCTGAAAAATATACAGGCATATTATGTTTAATCAACTAGCTTATGTTACGCCTTGGACTTCCAGCTATCTTCCAGTAAAAGTCCCGTCAAAATCGGTCCAATCGTTTAGAAGATGACCTCAGCTAAACAGACGGACAGACAGACAAAAAAAAGTAAGAAATATTTTGAAATCACAAACAGACACTTCAGTTTATTTATTTGTATAAATTCAAACTACAGTCATAATGTTGGTATCGTTTTACTAAGAAGCATCCAGAACTCTACATGGTTCAGAATTAATCCGAAGAATAACGCTAAATAGCCCAAATTTAGATTACCTCTCGATGTATCCAGAACGATACCCATGAAAGTACGACTATCAAAATGCAGGGCACGTAAACTTGAATGAGGAAATATCCTGTATGTCGTTGCAGGTTGAATGACACTTGGAGCACGGAGAAATCACCTGCACAAAAGTATCGAATATATCATTATAAAAACATACAGTCAATATGTTCAATCTTCCCTAAATTATCTATGTATAGATTATCTCCATTATGTATCGATGGTGCGACAAAAAACCGAAGTGGTCGTCTCAAATCAATGATAATTTAAGCTGTCAGTCATCCTAGCGATTTGTGCAAATGTAAATTCCGTGGAGCGTAAAAGCCGATTCGTGTCATTGAAGGGGCTCCAGTTGCTCACTAGACATTACGTATCTTATATTTGCCTCTAAAAGGGAAAAAAATCAAATCATATTTTGTAAGGGAAGCACATGAAAGGTCTTTTTGGAGGGCAATTTAGATAAAATTCCCGAACGCGACATGTCGTATGCGTAAGAACATTTCGGTAAAAGAACACTGCTTAAATTCTCTTCATGTTCCGTATTCATGTATCTACAACTTACTGTAACAAGTGCATTAAGAAAATCTGTAACTAGAACTCGACATAACTATCATAGTTTTAATGTAGTATCAATAGGTACCTATAATGTAATGTGTTAATCTGTATATACAGGAACTCGATTGTAATAGTAAAATACATGTACCTAACTAAGAAACGACGGAGTATCTCGTGTTGGTGAATCGTAATAAAATAAATAAGTAGGTAAAAGTGTTTAAAGAAAAATTGTCATAAATTAAGCCACAGAGTAACTAATACGTTAATCAAACTGACGGATTTACATACTACACGAAAAACATTGCCTCAAAATCTATTAAGATAATCCTATAACTCGATAGTTAAGTGTTTCGGTATAAATTGGGCCAACGTAAACGAATTTATATTGTGAGTGTTTTGCATATCTGAGTCGAAGTGTACGAAATCATATTAGGCGGTAAGCGGATGAAACTGGCGGCTTGTGTCCCGATTAGTGGAGATGGGAGCTGTTATGAAGCGAGGGATCGAGCGTTTTCGCTCGCTGCCCACAATATTGATAGCGTTAACACATTTTTCAAGCGCCTCCAAATGTTCAGCAATATCCGTGCTCGATTTATTACACGAAATTTAAATAGACCACATCATATCTTGTCGAATATTTTAAGCGTTACACGACATTATAATAACAGCGACAATGCTTTAGGTAAGTTATGGGTTTCTAGGAAGGGCCTTGTGTATGATAAACCGTAATATACAATTACAAAGTTAATGCTCAAACTAACTGTGAACTACAAGGAAATAGTGTGAATTTCACTGAATTGTTTGTAAGACGGTAGATTGCTTTTACTGACATTACCTTCGCGTCTCGTAAACGTGAAATTCCTGTATGGAAAACTGATAAGATCGAACTGAGAGAGAGTCATTCCAGGCACGAAGTTCACGCTTTGTGAGTTTTGCCATTGATACACTAGTTGTTGGTTTGAATACGCATCTGGAAAAAATGTTTTAAGGTTTAGTAAAATATTTCAATAATTTGTCTTATTTTTCATAAGATGAAGAAAAATCTAGCGTACTTACAGCTGCCGAGAATAAGAGGACATGATTGCCGATCCATTGGAAAATTCCGTAACTCCATTGGGCATTTAGCTTTAATCGTTAGTCTGAAAATGGTGTAAAGTATTAAATTGTATGGGTGCATATAACGTATAAGACGAATGTTATTTTTTTAAAACACACTTTATACACTATTTTTCTGTTTAAAGCACGAGACAAACATTTTTCTATATTTAATAGTGTTATTATATTTATTTTACTTTTTATTTTGCATTGCGTGACCTTGTATTGTCAATTAAATGATGATTTAAATGATCATGCGAGATTTTTACGCAAACAATAAAATCTTGGCTTTCATAGATTTACCGAAGGAGTTCTCAAATGAATAATCTTCATGGCAATTTACAGCCAATGGATAAGTCGGTCGTGTAATCGGAGAGCAGGCATTTTTCACTCTGCCAATTAAAATGGTGGATGCCATGTTGTAGAGCGGCCGCGAAATTAATGAACCCCTTTTCATGAAACATTTGGATATACTGTATATAGGTATGTATTTTTGTATACTACTTACTATCAAGATTTAAAATCTTAAAAAGTAATTTAGTACCTACCTACCTATTACAAATTGAGACGTTACACACGCATGCGTGCGGCATCTATGTAGTACAATGTATATGTTACAGTCAAAGTGATTAATTGGCTATTATACATAATAACTGGTCATTATACATAATAACCAAGTTGTCTA
>DWPV01005502.1:0-12395 GCA_018251915.1 Urbanus proteus proteus
CTTTAATGTAATATTTAGATATATCTATAAAAAAATCTTAAATTTAATATAATAATAACTATATGTATAGTTTAGTCGTAATATGACTAAACTCGAAATATTATTTTTAATGCAATCATTACCTATTTAAAATAGTAGGTGCTAAAATATATAACTTAAAAAGGTATATAGTATGTACACACAACCATAATCAAGTATAACCCTCTTTATCTCTCATCGGAATTAGTTTAAAACATAAAACTTACAAAAATATGTTTTCACATTACGTACACAATGTATCATTAAACTCGTATATATGTATGTATATACTTGTACTATGTGCACTACCAGTAAACAAGTATACATAACAGAAGTCGTACCTACACGAAGATCGTTTCATCAAATAACTTACCATCACGATAATACACAGTTACCGTACCGGCCGTAAACGACACATAAATTCCTCCATTTGTACAATTTACGGGACGAGCACGTGTCCGGTAAATAAAATTGTTACAACCGTCAGTTAAGTGCTTATTGCGTCCGGTATGTTTACGTTGGCTGTTAGTGGCTAAGCTATTTTTATGAGAGTTTTAACGATTCGTAACCGTAACTTATTTACGGTTTGCTTATGTCTAATGTTTGCTTACTGATTCTATTGTACTGTAACTGCTTTGTGTATAGGCTTATAAAATAGTTAAATGTATGGTTACTTTCATTTCACCTTTATTATGAAATTATTTTTTCTAAGGTGTTTTACTACTCTTTATAAAAGATATGATAATTTAATTATGTACTCTTCTTGTAAATCTAAAGATTAAGACAGGTACAATTAATGTGTTATTTTATTTATTTAATATTTTAAAATGATTAGAAATGAAACATACAAATATATAATTACCTAACTTTACTAGCTATTTATAAACCGTTGTGTAATTTTATAACTAACCAGTTAACAAATAAATAATCTTAAAATATATTAGCTAGAAATGTGTATAAAACTTAAAATATGTACATAATTCCGTCCATTTGTACAAATTTACGGAACGAGCACAAAACATGTCCGGGCAAATAAAACAGTTAAAGCATTTGTTAAGAGCTTGGTGAATCCGGTGTGTTTATGTTTCATGCTATTTGTGAATGAGTTATTTTATTTTTGTTGCTATTTGTTAAGAAATTGGGTTAGTGTACCTAATTGTTTAAAAATGTGAAAATTTAAATATTGCTCTTTATTTAGGTTAATATCTACACTTATTTCACCCGCGTGGTAGAACGGTTATCATACGGGTCTGACGCGCAATCGGTCCCGGGTTCGATTCCCGGCCAGACGATTTGAATGATGAATTTAGATTTCTGTTCTGCGTCTGGGTGTTTGTGTATTCGTGTATCCATGGCACCCACGACACGAGAAAATCCTACTGTGGGGCTATGAGTATACAAAGCGTTAAAAAAATAGGAGTCATGCTACCGGTCATTTGGAAAAAAGAGCCAATTTGGTATCAAAGTACTTCTCATGGGACAACTCCTTGCCCAAGTAGGGCCCCACATGATGTACTGTTCTCATCTCTGACCAGAACCAGCACAATACTATCAAAGCAAAACTCTCGCCGTTTAAATCTTTTCAACCAAGCGTTATCAATCAATAATTAAGTATCTGCAACGTAAACAACCCCAAGGCCGTGCTTAAATTCTGTTCGCTCCGCTGACTTATTCATTCCACTTGCTACGTGACGCGTAATCAAATATAATAACTAACTATAGAGGATTTAGCAATATTATTATGAGTTGTTATTTCTAGACACTGGGACTCATGCGCGGAATAATTGACCTGAAGAATACCCAATGTACTCTATTTTTTATACGATATAGAATAGAATAGATTTTTTTATATGATCGAAGTAGCAAACGTGCATGCAGTTCACCTGATCGTAAGTGGCACTGCTGCCCATGGTCATTTGTAATCAACCCCAGGTAAGATCAAGGTCCTACCTGAGGTGGACCACAGATTCGTTGCTACCCCTGAGGATTGAGTTGGAACGCCTCGGATAAGTATGTCTCTCTTACAGACCAGGTTCCCGTCGGACCAGAACACATCAGTGCTTAACACTGCTGTTATAAGGCAGAAATAGGTGTGGAGGTGGTGCCGCCGGAGTCGAACTACATAGAGTTCTACCACCGTTTAATGCAGTCCATCTGGTGATAACAGGCTACTGCCGCCTTATCTAAAGCTTAGTCTTATCTGAGGTTGGCCACAGATGCGGTTGCTGAGGATTAAGTTAGAACGTAAGTTATAGCTAAGAACCATTTCAATCAACGCCGTCAAGCTTTCGAAAATAAAAACCGCATCAAAATCTATCTATGCGTTTATGAACTACGATGCCACCGACTTCGACCGAACTTCAGCATAAGTGGTAAAAACGTAACATTTTAGTCATCAGACTCTCGCTCTAACGCCTTGTTGGCCCCGACCTCCATAAGGGTAGCAATTAGGTTGAGAACTTAAGAATACTCCAACAAGCTTGTTTTTCTTCTGCTCACGACTAAATGCAACCATTTCAACCACGAGAGCGTTTTAAATAAAATAGGATAAGTGTGAATCGAACTCGGTCGCAAAGGGTTCTGTAGCACAAAATATTTTTATTTTATTTATTCAGTATTTCTAGTATTTGGTGTCATAAAAGTTATAGATAAACTGAAAAATGCAGAAAAAATCCGGTGTCTTGTATGGAGACCTGTTTTTGATTTGAATTTTCTTAAAATTTTAGTAGGTATTTGTTATAGTTACTATAGATTTACACATTTCGATAAAATAAACATGAGTCTATTTAATACGGTTTAAGAGATGAACTGTCCGAACAACATATAGACAGACATACATCAGTGGCTCCACGTTTCACGGCGTTTTCACACTGTGACTACGGAGCCCTGAAAAGCGTGTAGGTATTTTTCCAATCACTTCTGTTGAGTGACACTCGTTCCGTCCCGGTTAATCAAGTGATATTAATTAACTGCAACCTCTGATAAACTGCAGTTATCAGCTAGGTAGTTAAGTTTAAGCGTTAATGTTAATCTGGTTACTTAGTCATCCTATTCAACTGTTGGAAGCCAGTTTTTTTGATATAGTGAATCATAGAGGAAGTAGCCAATGGGGTAGCCCTCATGTGGGTAGCAACACATTCATGGCCGATCTCAAGTAAAGCTAATCTTTTTTGGGGAGGTTAACTACTTCTATACAAATAAATAAAATTGAAGTGTCTGTTTGTGATTTCAAAATAACAACTTTTTACTCGATGTATATGAAAGTATACACGATACCCATAACAAAAATGGAATTCATTATTTTGTATCTGTTTGTCGGTCTGTCTGTCTGACTGTTTGGGTGAGATAATCTTGTAAACGGCTGGACCGATTTTGCCCGGACTTTCACTGGCGGATAGCTGAAGGTTTAAGGCGTAACTTAGACTTACTCAAATTTTTGATAAAAGCATTAGCGCACGCTGCTCGCGCATACGACTACCGTCGTGAGAGAGCGGGATATCAGTTATATTTAAATTACTTCTTAAACGCGTGTAAAACCGCGGAGATCAGCTAGTTGTGAAACTGAATAGTCTTTTATTGTTTAAAACGAAGTGTTTTTTCAACCCTCAAAAACTCAGACGTAGAGATGACACTGCGACTTCAGATAAGCCGCTGAGATGCAATTAGCCAGAGATGTTGAATAGTTAAAAAGCTGAAAGCCTCTACTGCGAACGAGTTGGTAATTGGTCTGAGTTGTCTTCTCTATTTATTTTCTGTAGCAAGAAAATATAAAGATTAACTTAGTAAAGTAAACTAAGTATATTTTTTACTTTAGGTACTAAAAAGGAGGGTTATGTTTTTCCTTGAATGCATATTTATTTTTTTGGGAAGGTCTAGATGCGATACTTTCAATGATTTCAACAAATGAGATGTCATTTATATTCCTCTTAAAGTGAGTGGCACTAGGCACTTACATTAGAATTTCAAAAAAATCTAACTTGTTTACAGCGTTTTGTATAATACATAGTTATGGTTAGCGAACGTTATGACATAACTACATAATTTATCTTGTAATCCGAGTAAGTCTTCTTTAGTGACATGTTAAATAAGAATACCTATACACTTGTGCCCTGTAGTTTCGATCTCGAATAACACCAATAACTCCCCGTGGGTGTTATATGAAGCGACTAAAAGACAAAAGCCTGGAGATTGGTATCTATATCACCCACTGCAGTCAACATGCCAAGTCGCATGCGAAGGGCGGCGACTGTTACCAAAAACTCCCATTAAGAGATTTTACGATTTAATATTAATATTTTTAAGAACTTTATTCAGAAGTGGATCTCATAGGCTTGACGTGCGAATGGATCCATTATTATTTGAAACAAACTTGAATATGACCTAACAAAAAACCATCAAACAAAAACCCAACAATCATGTTAGCACACAATTTGCATTCAACACAAAAAGGTCGCGGTTAGGGCTAAAACAAAGCACAACAGATTAGAGACCGCAGCGGCACTTGACCCCAATGCGAAGTTTACGTCACTTTCGTGGCTTCACTCCAAAAACACCCGAAAAACAAATTCCTGATTGAAGATACAGCGATTAGCAATGCCGTTCCAATAAACTTGTAATCTTATAAATTTCTGTTCACCCATCTAGCCATCCATTTCTTTCGATTTGAAGCTGACTTGGCTAGAAGAACGAAAACTTCGATGGCGAAAAAAAAGGTCTTCCGATAAGGAGCATGATGTTTTAGATTTTTTGGGGAGGTGAGGCTTACTTGTTCCTATTTAAATATATATACATATATTCATAAAAATATTATGCTTATAACTAACATATAGTCCTACTTTTGAAATTCTGAATGAAATCCGTATAATGGATAGACTGCAAGCTTTCAGCCCAAAAATTTAAGTGATTGGAAGGCTTAAGCGATATAAATCCGACAGCGCTCACAGATAAAGGTATAAACTACAATTACCACATATTAGGCGCAATGCATTCTTATAGACCAATGATACAAAAAGTGTGGGACCGATTTTGCTATCATAGAAGTATCTAACTCAAGAACAATAGCTGTATAATTCCAGCTGTTAGTGGAACTTGACCTGGTTGTTAAATTGCGCCATTCGCCGTGATACGGTGAGATTGCTAGATGATATTTTGTTTGCGATATATGATATTGTCTTTATACTATACTGTATCTTTTGCCTGCGATTCCGTACGCGCAGATTTTAAGAATCATTTAGGTAATTCGGACTGCTGACCTGAAGAAAACGGGAAACTACTGAAGACAGAAGGCAAAAGACAGATTAGATACGCGCTAATAAATAGTGGTTCTCAAAAGGCTGATGGATAGATAGGTCGAATTACTCCTATTTTATATGATTTAGGAGTTTTGGCTCTGCAATGATTAGTCAAAGTATCATTTCAACTTGTATTAGAACAGGCACTAAAAAACTGGAAATTAAAGGAGATAAATTATGATAGGTATTTCATGTTATCGCAAACTATGACATCGCATGTTAGAGCAAACTCTGAAATTGCTACTTTGATTTAATTGTCGTCTGATATGCAATATTATTCATTTTAGTCAGTAAAAACTTAACAGTTTGCTTTACGTGATATTATTCAGTATCTTTCTAAAAAAAGAAACGTCTCAACTGAAGAATCTTTAAGTACGGAATAGACAAAATGCTGCGACAAAGAAGGTAGACGTAAAAAACAATTCTCATCTTTATTGCTTAAAAAATGATCAGACAAACATGGGTGACAATAAAAAAACATAATTTCATTATAATGCAATTATGACAGGTCCTACCTAATAAACTTGGGAGTACCATGGAGTACAAAGTACAAACAAGATAAATTACCTCATATTTTACCGAATAGGAGGGACATTTATTTATTGTCAAAAAGAACGGCAGAACCAATACACTTACACGGTACTGTAGGCCAGGTTACACTCCAGGTAAATCTGATACTGATCTGGTAGTTAGCACTTCATTGAAATAAAGTACGCTTACATAGGTGCTTAAGCTATTTAGATACTTAGGCTTC
Source organism: Urbanus proteus proteus (assembly GCA_018251915.1). Lineage (NCBI taxonomy): Eukaryota > Metazoa > Arthropoda > Insecta > Lepidoptera > Hesperiidae > Urbanus > Urbanus proteus. Next base: position 6,064 of record DWPV01005502.1, read on the forward strand.
GGCGTTAAACACTTATGGCGACGGCTAACAACTCTGTCGTATAAATATCAGTAGCTATCAGTAAATACAGTACCTAGGCGCAGACAAATTCATCCCATTGTCCATAACAACCGTGATACGACAACGAAAAATCTCATCTCGTCGCAGAGAGCATAACGTTAAAGTACTTACTTGCAATTTATTCATTTTGGCACCGATTCAAAACAATATCCGATGTTGTTCAGACTATCGACCGCAAATCTCGTTTACTGTATTTTTATCTACAAACATAATATTGAACACTTTATGAAACAATGATGCGTGATTATTTCATTCCACTTGTAAGAAATCACGATGTCCACGTATGGTACACTACTCCGTATAATGTTATACGTAAAGCTAGCCATTCAATGACTACTTGACGTTTGAAAGGAAATTATTCTGTTAAATGAATTATTAACATATTTTGAATAGCACTTTAGTCTGTTTTAAAATATAGAAGTAGCAAAAGCGAATGCCGAACACCTGATGTAGATACTAACTTCATAATCCTCCTCAATTTTGAGTAATAATGTAGTAAAAAAAAAACTAAAATAATCCATTGCATAAAATGCATAACATTTTAGTACAATATTTCATTAAATTTTTAACGGGTTAATAACGAGTATGACGACTAAAAACCTTATCTACGTAAATGGCAAATTATTTAAAGCGCACGGGATATTCCATGAATAGCAGTCATTACCGTACAAGGCAAGCACATTACGAGGGTACTTGGAAATACTTGAAGCCATGTTTATTTAAAATTTTAAATCATCTATCAATGTATATTACCTAAAAGCTTTATGAAAGCAAAAAATATTTATAAAAACCTTTGATTAAGCCAGCCACATAAATGAGTGAGCCGATTATTTACGGCGAAAGATTATGTAAAAAATCTCATTAAAGACACGTGACAAATCGTAAGTAGTAGATTATGTGTAGCTAAATAAGATGTATTTATGTTTTTTATTGGATACAAGTAGTAAACGAACAGTGAATCTGATCATAAGTGGCTATTGCCGCCCATGGTCACCTGTGATCGACCCCAGATAAGGTTAGAGTCCTGAGGTGGACCATAATTGCTGGAAGTTGGAACGCTTTGGATAAATATGACTCCTTTACCACCCCTTCAAACCAACACGTTCGCTTAACATCGCTGTAAATAAACAGAAACAGGTGTAGCGGTGACGGCGGCGGAGTCGGAACACAAAAAGTAAACAACTAAACACCTTTAAAATTCTTATGTGTAACTGTATAAACTGGAGTTAGGTAGCTTAAATACAGTATTGTAAACAAAAAACTCGATAACGTAATGTTTGCAAACAACGTACTCGTACTGCTAGTAAAGATTTGTTTGTTTTACGATTTGAATAGTTACGAAATCGTAATAGATTTCGCGAGTATGCAACATAAAATTGGTATCATGCTTTATTTAAAGTACAAATATTGACAATGTACTAATCAACCAACTATCGTCCCACTGCTAGACACAACTCCCTCTATATAAGACTCTCCTATAAGAATGAGAAGTATAATACCATAGTCCACCAACCAGACAAAGTGCAGATTTGAAAACTTTACGTATCTTCGAGATTTTTTAAAGACATCTTTGTTCCCTACAAGGGTTTCTTCGTTATGATTTCCTTAACCGTTAAAGCAAGGGATAATAAACTTTAAAAGCGCACATAATTTTAATAATATCTCACTTTGTTTATTAAATTGGATTCGAGCCTCGAACCCTTCGATTAGGACACCCAGTTCCTATAACATTTTTTCTCAACTACTTATCTTGCTGGACAACATAGATGTGTTTATTACGTTTATAGATATCATAGCAAAACTACAAATACTTATTTGGCTCGAAGTGAACAGCATAACCAAATATTATTATGCTACTTTACACTTATTATCTCTGATTTGGTATTATCTCATAACCTGTATGGTTTTATTAACTTATCTCAGAGCCCGTATGGTGTTATGTTAATGAAATTATCATACTTGTTCTAGTTCACCTTTAACTCTTATGTTTACTTTCGACATTTATCCTATTACCTGCTACTGCATGTGTATCTATTTCTGATTTCCCAGTTATCAGTTAATTAATCAGACAAAGAAAGGTTTTCTAACGAGGTCTTCCGTTCCAGAGGATTGTGAGGAGGTTGAAAATTTCCTACCTTATAACAGCAGTGATAGGCACTGCTGTTTTCTGGTCTGAAGGCAGTAGTAAGGGAGACATACTTATCCGAGACGTTCTAACTCAGTCCTCAGCGGTAGCAACGCAACTGCGGTCAACCTTAGATTAGAAACTTCATGTTATCTGGGGTTGATTACAGATGTCCATAGGCGGCAGTGGGGACTTACCATCAGGTGGAGTGCAAGCTCGTTTGTTACTTCAACCATATAAAAATAAAGATTATTGAAATTTAAACAATTCTCAGTCCAGAATCCTTGCCCAGCCTTGGGACATAAAAAAGGAATCCCTGGGTAGATAACTTGGTAATAACTACCTATAATAAGTTATTGTTTTCAATCATAGTAGCTGCATTCATTATAATGAGGGTGCCTGGGTGTTCAGTTAGCAGCTGCGTTATCACTACCAACGTACTGTGGAATGATAAGGTCGCTGTTATTATGCTAATTTCAACACCACAATGATTTAACTGTGCCAACATTTAAATGTGTACATAGTTAAGCCGTACATTTTAGTTTAGTTAACTTAATTGCCATACAGTGGACATAAGTCTGAAAAAAATGCATTTTTTTATTTTACATTATGAGGCCACAAATACTATAGTCCTTCTCTACTAACAAATATATATGCGCGTATTACAAATTAATTATCACTTGGTTTGCGGTGAAGGAAAACATCGTGAGGAAACCTGAACATCTGAGAGTTCTTAAAAAAAAAGTTCTCAAAGGTGTGTGAAGTCTACCAATTCGCACTTGGCCCGCGCGGTGGACTAAGGACTAAATCCCTCTAGAGAGGAGACCCATGCCCAGCAGTGGGACAATAATGGGTTGATGATAATGAATGATGAATGAAATAAAATTGATGAATAAACAAATTGCCTTATTCTAATAGTGAATGAAGTTAGAGTTGAAATAAACATCCATGTAAGTGATATGGATGCTTATCATCACTATCATTACTATTGTATATACCTACGAGATAATATTTATTTTATAACTGTTTACCATTATCTATCTGCTAATAATAATATAATCTTCGTAAAGGACCTTTTTTAGATAAACTTGTTTTACATCTCGGCTTAAAGGGAATACCTTTTAATAATTTATAGATAGACTTTTAAGGTCTGTCCCACTTTAATGACCCAGGTGATATAATATAATTTCTATGGGCCTTAGTAGCCTGAAATAAATATATAAAAAATAATATATCTATGAAGAGGACTCCGTGGTCTCAGCAAGTGAAACCATTCGGAATCCTCTGAGCGTGTTGCTCCATCGAGCTCAGCTCAGACAACCGTAGCAGGGTGATCAAATTCCACTTCAAAATGGTTGTGGTTCACACTTTGTGGTTCAACTTAAAAGGCCCCATTGCCACTATCACTGTACTTAGCCAAGGCATTCCATATCAGTCATTAGGGACAGCAACACACCTATGGTCAACCTCAAGTAGGACTAACTGTAATCCTTTGGGAGGTTGATTATAAATGCCCATGGGTGGCAGCAACCATTTACCATGAAGTGCATTGCGTGCTCAATTGCTAAATCATTATTTAAAAAGTTACACTGCAACAATAAACATTGCCGTTATATGTTTTTTTTTTATTTAGATTTTTATTATTATTTTTTTAATATTAATTAAAAATCCTAAATTACACACTTTTTTTTTTCAAATGTGTGAATGTGTGACCTTGTATTTTTAATATTAATTAATCTTATTTTTTATCAGCTTGATAATAATCTCAAAGCCTAATTTTATTACATTCATCATTTAATAATGGCTTATCAGATAAATGCATAAATTTCATAGATTTAGAGGATAACAGGATAGTTATAAACTATTTCCAAAATAGAAACGGTAAAAAATATATTTATATTCGTTATAATAGATTTAAACAGCTGTAAATAGAGATAATTTGAATTAAAATGTAAGAAACTCGTAATGACTTCATCAAAGACTTTTCCGACTGTATTTCAATAAAAAAATATACCTCTGATAAAAGTGGCGCTCGATCCAAGTGTTCCGATGAGGCAAAGGCTCCACGGCCTCTGGACTCGTACCGGGAACCTCCATCGTCCCACATCCTCGCTTCAAGCTCATCAGACATTCTGGCGCCTCGCAAAAATAGACAGATCTTCGCAAAAAAAACACTAGCACATTTTCATTATTTCCACACAAAACCTTCAATTAAACTCGATAAAAAAATATTTATTAATTTCTCTGCACACACAAATAACCACTTATGGGTTTTTAATTCACAAAACAATAACGCACATCGATAACATTATCGCGCATCACACCGAACAATAAATAAAATTGTCAGAGGAAACTGAGAAAACGGGACCGTAGATTACGGTGGGGTGACCATGACTAACTTTAAAATTTCTACCATACTGTCATATCAATATATTTTTTAGTTCACCAAAGAGCTATCGAATTTAAGCTTGCCAATATTTGTGCTGTGTGTGGAATGTTTGTCACTTTTCATCGACCTTTTTTATCATTCTATTCTTATACAGATCAGCAAAAAATACAAAGATATTTGTTCTCCGGCCCTCCAACCCTCGACCCTTAAACTTTTCTGGCTTGAAAAGCCCTTGCTTATTACATGCATAATTATATAATAAAATATATAGGTTAATCACAATGTACAACGTATTCAAGACTTACAAATATATTTGCCTTTATTTAGTAAATTACTACTCATAGCGGAGAAAACACGTTTATGACATCTAGCAACACTATAACATGAAACATTTTCAGATGCTGATGACTGATGAATATCTGTTTCGAATAAATTTAAATTATTTATTTATCGCACGCATATCGGAATTGTATATTTCCGAATATTATTTTATATTAGTCATTGTATATTTTTATGAAAATCATTGATCGATATTTTTTATTAACTGTTAACAGCAATATTACTATTCTATCCTTCGGCCAAAAAATACTGTGCAGTCCGTAGACAGCATAAATAAAAAGCTATATTTTTATCTGTGAAATTACTACAAAAAATACCATATTTTGATATTTTATGTTACAAATGAAAAACACGACTATAGATCCATAGGTCGCTGATTCATATTTGGCTCGAAGGACCATTATGTGCATTTCGAATACAGCACAAATAAAAAAGCTAGATATTTAGCTGTAAGCTTACAATATTTTGACTTTTTATGTTACAAATGAAAAATATTCTAATCTCGGGGTATTTACAGATGTCCATGGGTGGTAGTGGCCACTTATCATCAGATGAGCTGCATGCTCGTTTGTGACTAGCAAAATATAAAAAGGAAGTCCTTTTCCTAAATATCGTTATTTTACGCCCATCTATAACACAATCTATAATACAAATTCGACTAACGTCCCAGGTGGCGCGGACCCAATTTAAGTTACAGTTAGACACTTGAAGGATTCGCGTAGACTTGGTGAAGACGGCACCGGTACTAGTAGGGTCTTCTCTATACGAGTAGATTTGTAGGACGAGGACAGTATTGTTTTACCGTCGACATTAAGGTCTCAGAAAAAATACCACGGCTTCACTGTCAATAATCATGCACAATGAAGTGGAAATAGCCCAGAGGATATTCACGAGACATTATGGTTTATGTCATACAACATTCCTTGGTTTAATAAACATCCTATGATTACTTATCTTAATATCTTGGATTAAGTACTTTTTATTGAGGCAAAAAGTAACTTATGAAGGACTTTCACTTACGAAAAAGATTAACGCAATCTCTCGGATGCTTAGCCACTTGAACATTGGTCTATCGATTAGATTAGGCTGGATGTACATTTGTCTGACGTGACGTATTATGCTGCATCAGAACGGTATCGGAAACTATCGGTTTTATACATTTTGTATCGTGGCGTTTATATTAGGATTGTGGTCACCAAATGTATAAAGGGCCGGCTTTAGCAATCTAGGCACCCGATGCAAGTCACTCATGTGGTACTCCGAGTAAGTCACATATTTGGCGTTCTGGGCGAGTTACATCTTTGGCGTCCTTAAGGTCCCGTGAAGTATTCCGTTTCCGGAAAATATTCCGTTTTTTTAGACATGCGTTGGTGTTCGTGGCGCCTCTAGGACCCCGGCGCCTCGGGCGGCCGCCCGAAG
>DWPV01005503.1:0-12394 GCA_018251915.1 Urbanus proteus proteus
GTAAATACGCAAATAATATTTAACGAAAAATAAAAATGACAACCGCAGGCATATTGCAAGAGTAGGCAATTATGTCGTTGACGCGGCCTTAGCTGACTTACTATTCTCTTTCTACTGTGCCACTAAAATCGCCCGCTAACTGATCGCCGAGCGCGCGGGCGCAAGCCGTCGCGGCTGCGGCTGACCGCGGCCCGCCGATGCAGCGGGAACCGCAAACAATCGCGCACGTCGCGGGCGAAAAACGCGTCGTGAGTTATGCTTTTATTTTTTACATATAAAACTGCATTCTACGGAAGCTGCGGGCCCGCAACCTCGGCGGGCGCAGGCGAAAACCGCGCCGTGAGTACGTAGCCTTAGGGTTTGTAGAGTACAATCGGGTTGATTGGAATATGAAATAAAATTTATGTCATAAAAAACATATTTTTGCTAATATTAGTAGGATATCCATCCGCCTGTCCCATCAAAAAGGATTATGCCGTAATATACAGCAGGTTTAATTTTTATTTTGTTATTATTTATCAATAAAGGTAAGTAATAGAAAGTCAAAAAGTTGCAGTTACAAACTGAGTTTCTTTTCGCGCCGTTGTTAAAATGTTAGGTAGGTAACACAAAAGTTAGACTTTAGTACCTACTTAATATTTTCTGGTTCTTTTTCTTCTGTTTTTAATAATTAAAATCAGGTGTTCTAAATTTAAGGCAAACACATGTTTTAAAATCAAATTTACCCCAACGTACCCACTCTATTAAATTATCGAGAAATAAGGTACTTTAACGATGCGAAGTTCTAATCACGAAAGTTTCGGCGGATTACAATTATCGTTCTGCTGAAAATAAATTTTATCTGAGCCAAATTGATTCTGTAAAACGAATACCGGACAGTTTTAAATTAGTTTAGAATTTGGAAATGTAATCAAGATTTTTTTGTAATGAAATTTTTATTATTTGTCTGAGCATCTTATCTATCACCAAAAAAAAATCAAACAAAGTATTTTCCCGCTATTTGCCGTCATATTTTAGAAAGCCTCTTTATGAGTGGTTAATGTTATTATAATACTTAATGGACAAATAAAATTATGTCATTACAATAAATAATTTTATTTTTCAAATAATTAAATATAATTATAATAAAATGTTTTTGTGTAATTGTGAACATTTAATTTTGCGGAACGGATGAATGCGTCATAAGCCACGTCTCTTGAGACATGTCAGTTTGGATAATATTAATTATCTGTATACAATCGTACTCGAACATTCAAGATAAGTTATTTGACTTTTTGCGCGCTAATGGCGCCAGCTGTGGCACCTATCAAAATCCGTTCCGTTTCACGCACCAATATTTTTAAACTTGTTTTTATTATTATAATCAACACTTCACCGACAGTCAGTGGTCTTAAACTTCATATACCTTACTTTAAGTAAAACGAGTATATTGTCCAAATTTCTTGGTTATACCTTTAGCATTAGTTTAGCTAGTTTAAGGACGATGTTTCAATAAAAGTTGCTTTATCTAGAGATATTTTTTACGTAACAACATTCTGAATTAACTTATTATCAAACTTAGCAACACATTTAATTATCTCTTTAAACAAAAAAAAGTGATATAAGAGGTAATATCGCCCGATAATTGTAATATGTACTAATAAAGTAAATATGTAAGACATCTCAAAACCGTCGTTAAGTAACTATTACAAAAACAAAATCTAATTTATTTACCGTTACTAACAGATTGCTTCAGTGTGATAAATGAAAACTTTCAACTTTGACCCGTCTTCCAAGTAAGCGTGAAGTGAATCTAGCGAACACTTTTTGTGGCAACTAACATTAGTCAGGTCATAGGTAGCTGGTTGAAATTTGACACATTAGTGCGAACCAAGCACAAAAAGCAACCGTTTTGGAAAAAAACATGTTTTTTCAACAAATTAGTCTTTGGTAAAACATGTGTGTTTCGTGAGAAAATTTGTTTGCGGCCATAAATTTAATAAGTTAGACATAAAAAAAAACTTGTAAGATATTTTCTTTATATATTTCTGTTTTTGTCCTTATTAAACTATTAGAAAACCGAAGTGCAGCAAAACGAAGCAAACGAAGCTGAGCGAAGCATTGATACCGCCAAAAGAAGATGCATCAGTAATACGGTAATAACCTTATGCTGAAAGTTCGCAAAATTAACGACAAATCGTGCAAGTCTGTATTGATTTTATTTGCAGTACCCACTGTTATCAGTGATAAGATAGGGTAATATCTACCACGGCTTCAGTGTGCGCTGTCAATATTAACTTTAGAGGAAAGTATTTATATAGGTACCTGTAATAGGAATGCGAGTCATACTAGTCTACTTTTATTTTAAAAATAAACCAATATTTGAAATATTTTATACTAAAACTATAGATATGAATTAACTAGTGATATAACATAATATTGTTACTTTGTATAAAAATTGCACATTAAGATATTTTAAGTATTTTAAAGCTGATATGATTTTCTCACCACGAAAAATTGCATATACGAGTACGATGCATTTTGTAAAAAATATGACTCGTATAAGATTTATATGGTTAATATAAACTACCATTCTTCAAACATATTATACCTACTTACATTGCAGTGTGTACTTGCTTTAAAATATTTAAATGAAAAACAATGACGACGTCCTATAAATTACCACGTGTGATGTATGAGCTCCTAGTAGGTATTTCGCAAGAATTATAAATAGGTACCTATGTCACAATATGCACAAATTCACAGAAGCAAAAAACAATTCAGTCGGAATTACTGAACGGTCATCAAAAACATACATAGGTCATCATATTTAGGTAAAGAAAACATACTAGATTTTAATCGTAATTTAACTCTTTAGTTATTACCTATTAATTAGGAATTAATAAAGAGTTACCAAAATCTTTTAAGGAGGAACGAAAGTTCTTAAAATTTTGTAAACTTTAGAAATCAGAATTAAGCATGCTTAAAAGAATGCGTAAAAGAACTGTGCGTATTAGGTATCGTGTATAAACTATTATCGGTATATCGATAATATTGACACTAATACACTTATTACATCGTTAATGGTAGGTAGTAGAACTCTTCGGGTTTCGAGAGTACCACGATAGTACAGTTTGTTTAGTATTCAACAAACACTTTACTGTCAATATCAGATAAAAGATTAATAACAGTGATAATGTTCATGCTCCGTTATAAATACAACAGAAACTTAATATGAGGAACTTAATAGTTGACTTTTTGTTTGGTAATTAGATGTAAAGTAAACACATTTTAAAAGAGAAAGAAACAACTATACTGCATAAAAAGCAAAGGATAATTATCGACCCTGATTTTTTGTTCTCTTTCCAAGGGGTCGTAAGTGTGAACCACATTTGTAAGCATGTTTATGTATTAAAACTAAGTTGCTTCTTTTCAAGAAATATGCCTTGTGTATCTTAGAGAACTTTTAAAAATATAGTAGGCACGCAAATACTATATTTAAAAATGGTCTATTATTTTGAAAGTTATTTTGACTTGACTTTTGATAATGTGATTTTAATCAATATTATAATTATGAATTGGGCACAGAATAGTACTGTAGTATTTTTACATAATATACTTAGGCAAATATTAAGTCTTTTAACAACGTGTACTTTAAATACCTACTTAATTATAACTTTAGACAAAAAATATAACCTTAGCCACTCAGATATAACGTGCGGCATTACTTTGGAAAATTAATCTCAAATGCATCCAGACTAGTCTTAATTTTTTGATCTGAGAATAAAATTTATAAAAGCAATTTAACCGTTACGAAAATAATTATAGATCACGATACAATTTCCTTTACTGGGCCAGTTATTCAATGAACTCGAGTGAATCAATGGGAACCGAACTAAAACAATTATATCATCATTATCATACTCCGGTCACGGTAATGATTCAGATTGCTCTCAAACATTAAATTAACATTGAGGCGTTATATTCAGTGTGGTGTACTCCTTTCAGTACTGTTAATTGGTAAACTTAAATGCTTTGATTAATGAAAAAAGGAAAAGTGTGTCTATGCATAAAATTAGAACAATCTGTCAGGAATTCTTGAATCTATTCGACATTTACGAGTATAAGGCTAAAAATATTTAAAAATAATGGGATTGATGACCACTGTTAAGATATATTGTATAAATAACATAAATTGCGTTAATATGCATTTTTACCGTATTTATAAAAATATAAGATATCATTTTCGACAAAATAATGCTATTTCCGAATAATCTTTTGAATGACATCATCCTACAAACTACGGCAATAAATCGTACACTAGACACTAACATTGAACAGAAAGTATTACAATAAAAGCATCAAATGATTGTAAACAAACGTTGAATTACAAAAGAAAAGCGAATGTCCACTCTTACCAATTTAGAGTAATTGGACATAATTGAGAGTCGATTGATGTGGTACACTCTAATTAAAATCAATTGCCTTATCCCTTGGCAGCTCTCTTCAACAATTTGGATAACTCTAGTAACAGTTTTAAATACGATCATTAACATGTTTTAAAAGAAATCGATATGAGTCGAATGTAGAGGACAAAAATACCTGTCTGCCACGGCACGTGTCTGTTACGTTCAATGTCTGTAGATAAATAAGGATCAAGACCGAAGATACTAATCAATTTGACTCTAAAAGATACAATTAAAATACATCATAATTAGAACAAGGTCTTGACACAGACGATAATGGATATTTTTTGTGTCTTTGATGATAAGTAAATTTGAGTGGCACTTTAAATATCAGTAATAATAATAATCATCGGATACTAATAATTGTCTGAAGTGAACCATATTATTACAACAGCTATAAAGATAAACTTGTGAGTTAAATGATGACATCAAAAAATGATATCTACTATATTGAGAAAAGAAATAGATTACGACTTAATGGTATAGACTAGGATCAATAAACGGAAGGGCTAAAAATTAAAAGGACGACAAATTGAAGCCATTCCTACTGAAGGCCTGAATGTGCTCTGTAAAGCACTTATAAAATCGATACCTGAATACAACATCGATTCTCGGTACTGATAGTGATCTTAAAATTAAACGTTCTACATCCGTCAAGAAACAGTGTGACGAAACGGCTTTATAGTTCTTAAATTTTTATACATGATTTAAAGAACTGATCTTTACTACACCAACATATTTAAAGTAACGGTATTCACTTACCTAAAAAACACGCTTGGACGACTAAGGCATCCCCTCTCTTGCACTTCTGAAACAATTAAAAAATATATTTAATTCATGCTTTTAGAATAGAATTAAATTTAAATAAAATCAATCATACATAATGTTCGATTATGAACAAAAAATACAAAAAATATAATAAAAATAACTTTGTATAAATTGTAAGAAAGTCTACAAACTCAAAGCAAATTCTGCGAAGTCATATGTTTAAGGTACGGAAAAAAATCAAGATTTGCAGGCCGCCAATTGTGTTATTACAAGAAATACAGCTGCTGACATTGACGATAAAAAATACAATAAAAATATTTGCCTCAATGATCTTATAGCGGCAGCTGAATGAAACATACAATCCTCTATTATACTATACAATGTTCGACCAGCGAACAGCTGTTTGAGCCGCAAGGTATTATTACATGATACAGGTAAAAGATCGTGCGATGGAACCATCCTTCCCTTTCGATATATAACGGTTGCATAATCAAAGATCCTCCTCGACCACGCCTTGCAATAAAATATTACTTCATTTCCACTGGGATTTTGAATTCGAAATGTCATGAATCATGTACCTACATAATTGCAAATGATCGCAGCGCGGCCAGATCAACTCGCGAGCCGCGACTATGGCCAACGTAAACACGATATACAATCTCGGTTTACCATTTAGGCTTCGATATTGGATCATAGGTTATCGGTGAGATTGCGCAGAATTACTGCTTGCATATATTCAATATTGGCTATCGCAATGGTATGTTACAAGGAGCTCTGTTATGCCCATGTTCCTACATAAATTATAATCTTGTTATATGAGACGAACACAGTATATAGATTGACTGTGAGACAGTGGTATTATTGAAGAAAAGATTTATCTTTTACTTTCCGCAGCGTAAAAAGTAAAAATGTAAAGAGTAGTAAAAATATATCTACCCAATTAATTGCTCAAGAAGGTCATAGCGCAAAAATTGTCATATTAAATGACTCACTCCGACAGTAATACAGGTCAAGGAAGCTCCAACACGTAACTTGCCAGTTATTCCGGTTTTTGATTTCCCCAAATTCGTTGAGAAATGGGTATTTCAAATCCGGTTCCAAATAATCTGTCTAATATGACGTAAATTAGTAAAGTAAACGTCTCGTCACAAGTTCGTCATAAATAATGTGACAAGGTCACCAGATAGTCATGATATGATAAAGTCTGACTTTGATTTGACTTGGCATAATCAGGAATAAGTACGAAGGAAATATGATATCACATGTCACATTAATCAGGGCCTGTTACGAAATAGTTTATCATGTAATCGGACATAAAGCACATAAAGTACATATGACTGTAAATAGCATTTTAAATACGAATTTCATTGTATATTTAATTAAACAAAAATGAATTATTTAAGATACTCGAACTTTGGCAAAAGACTATTAATAGGGAACACGGCGAAGACGACAACACTCTTAAAATATCTGGTTGTTTTTTATAAAGCGATGATTTCACTGCACAGATTTTAAGTCAATTTTGCGACACGCACCTGTTCGTAATAAGAGGAAAGAAAAGGTAATGATGCTTTGAACTGATCTCGCAGAAAACAGTCACATGAAATTAATGACTGCGAAGAGGTAAAATAAACTATACACAATCGCAATCGAGTTCAAAATAAAGTGTACATTTCGAAACAGTCTGATATAATCAGCATGAACAATAAAACGTCATGAACTTAAAAATATACATCTGACTACGCGGTAGTTAAAGTAACGGTAAATACAAACCGCTGCAAATACCGTACGGGATATAAACCAAAAACGGCTTTGAACTGCACCGGTCTCTTATTGCCAAATTCGGAGACTGCGATGCTAACTCACTGCAGAGATTCGCTTTACAATGATCCAAATAAGAATATCTCTGAAGATCTAACATCTGTGCTCTCGTTGCACAGATCATTCTAGATAGCCTTATGTTTAAAACAGTCAACAGTTATAAACTATACTATGTAGTTAACCTTAATTTGTGTTGGAAACAATAATTTTCTTCGCAACGTAAGGTTCATGGTAATTTTTACATATTTACACACACAATGCAAGGTTACATAATCCAGGCACAACTCTAATAGCTACTAAAATGGAAAATGATGATTCACTAGCCAGTTACATCGTAAATTCAGCTTATTTTACGTTATTGTTAGAACTAAACTATCAGAAGGAGATGAGTATAACTCATTTCATAAATATATAACGGAACACAGTTGCATTTCAATATTTCTTAAAATAAAAATAAACAAAAGCAAAGAAAAAAAACTGTTTTACAACGTAACATGAATGAAAAAGATGCACATTATAACAATGAGCAGTTGCAACCAAACGACAATTTAAATTAAGCATTGAAATTCCAATTATGCAATGAGAATGGACATCACATTTAGAAGACCGAAACTGGTCTCGCATAAATAGAATCCAAAAAGCTAAAGTGAGGCCATGCAAAACATGATATGTTATACATGACAATTGAGTCGTAGGCCGCCGATTTGCATGGTATAAGATAGGTCTCAGACTGTATTATATTTCCAGGTCGAAGTAGACTTTCTACGTGGTCTTTCTAAAGATAGCTTGTGGTCAGTTACAGTACACGCGGCAGAGATTGCGATATTTAGGTCTATATTTAAATACATCTATACATACACTAATACATATAAAAACATACATAAATATATCTCTATATCCGCATTTACACGTGTGAGTAATTCAGATATACGTCAATACCTAAAAAAAATAAGATTTATTTGGGACTTACTTCGATAAGCACAAAAAGGAAACATTATATGTTTTACATATACATATATTAATTGGTGTCAATGACATTGCTCGTGCTTTACAAATTACATTGATTATAATATTTTGAAATTAACATTTATGATTAATCATTAAATTATTTTTAGCACAGTGAATAAAAATACATTATAACCGAAGCGTAATAGCTGACACTAAAACCATTTAAAATAATTCGGACATGTTATCCGTAAGGTATAATATATTATACTACAAACTTCCAATTAAAGAATGACAAGAAATCCGATAAAGAATTAGATAAAACAATGGTCAAAGACAAATACCAAGCGTGGGCGCAAGAGAAAGTGGATTGTGATCTAGGAATGAGAGGAAGAAATATTATATTTGCAAATCAATACACTAAATATCATACAAATGCCACTTAAGAACCAATAAATGAATTGGATAAGAATTAACAATAGAACCAAACAATAGAATCTCTGGGAGATTGTAACGAAACAATAATAAATCTCAATTCAGTTATAGATTATGCAAATTACGGTGCATTAAAGAAACTAAATAAAGATAAGATAGCTGAAGTAAACGAATGTTGTATTGACACGAAAACAGTGAGACCGCAAATTCATATTTACTTATTTTAATGGCATTATTTTTTCAAAATGGTATTGGGATTAATTGACATCGTTAAACCAATAAATTAAGGTCAATACGAATACTGATCAATGCGTGTAACATAAAAACAAAGTTAAAAAACTGCCGTAATGTATGCTTTATATACATCAATTTATATCAACAATAACTATTTATTAATATGTACTCTTAACATCCAAGACTTGTGTAGATTCACACAAGTCTTGGAAAGTAAACCATATTTGTACTAACCTAACCTATTTATGATAATCCTAACCATGAACAAAAACCTTGCATTGAAATAAACTACTAAGTATTGTCTTTATGTCACGACTCTTATTGAATCTTACATTTAGAACTAGTCCACGTTACTTGCATCTTACGTAGTTAGTTACGTAAGTTGCATGCAATTTTCATGCTCAAACGTGAATGCATTGATGAAAAATTAGAAACATTTGCGGTTGCCTGTAGTTACGCATTAGCCAGTAAATTGCTTGCAAGCACGAGTAATCTCATCTGGCCAGCATCTATTAGATTGCACGCATTACTATCGTGGGAATTATGTATGTTCACAAGGAAACACCCTTAAATTAATCATACACTTTGTATATCTTCAATACATGAAATACTATTTCATTAAACACTTACGAAGTAATATACGAACCTATTTACGACTATAATGCATTATAAGGTTTATTGAATTATACTTATGTTCTGCATTATACTTTGCTCTCAGTCATACATAGATTCAGATTTTGCAGTTCAACTTTTTCTACTAATATAACGAGTGTCCATAAGTCTATATACTAAGTGAGTAAAATCATCTTGAAGACTTGTAATCTTATAGCTTGTAGAAAATAGTGAAGCAATTTAATGCGAATAAAGTAACCTATCCTATGATATTATGTGTAGCCCAATATTTGATCTTTACTTATCACCGAGGCCCTGTGAATGTGTAAACAAATTAAATTTACCATCAAACGAATATCACGGTGATAATGGCGATAAAACTGTTTGAACACCCAAGGTCAAGAGGGGAGCAGACATTTTTTGAATGGACAGAGGATTACTGTTCTCGTACAGTACATGTAGAAACATGACATATGTGAATAAATTTATCAGAATTTGTGTATAGGTAAATTAAAACACATTACTTACTGAAATAAATCGTTTTGATAATGTTATTAAATTACTTTATTGCAAGCAAAAGATAGTAACAATAAACAAAGATGATATCAATAAAGTAATGTTAAATATTGAGTTAAGTGTATTTAGTCCTTATGTTGTTACTATTTTCCATGAATCAGGATTTTCAACGACATAATAAATAACAACACTTGAAGAATACTTAACGTCTGAACCACTTAAATTCCTTATTGCGATGTTATAGGCGCCATATCTCTCAAAAGTAACCCATAAACTTCCGATAGTTATATCAACAGTGATAAATATATCGTTAACTGCTGACATTTCCCCCAATTAGTCTGCCGTTATCTGAGTAAATCTCTAAGAATAGAAATGAATGTACGGGAAAACAAATGCGACAACAGATGAGAATATTTGCAGATAAGATTTTATTTAAATGCGCTGATTCATCTAGAGTTACGTTGAACAACAATATGTCACCTACGTATTGGGACATCATGTCCAATCTTTGCATTTTTCCTGCAAATTTATGAATCACTACAGCTTAGTATCTGAACTGTTTAAGTAATAGTGACATCATATATGTAAATCGGATTGCCACGGACGACAGCGAATTATATGTGAATTATGTAACGCCACGTCACTCACGTCCGTGAGTGGTTTAGCTCTTAAACGAGGTATCATTGCCGTGTAACGATGGTATAAAAAATAATGAGCGTAATCAAAGTTGAACTTGAACCTGTAATTAGCTAACCGCGAACTTTGAATGTGAAGAAGCATGCGGACAAAAAAGGGTCGTGTTGGACGGAAGGGCGAGCACAAAGGACCTCGGTGTCGGAGGTCTAGTAAACAGAATGTAAAGGAAACGGTTTTTTGTTGGAGATTTGGAATCGGGCGTCGGCGTGAGGGAGCCAGGTAGGAGTTTCTCTAGCGGCGAGTTCGCTCTCCTGTTAGATATTATCTTGGTTACTTACGGGCACAAACGCTATCTCTGAGCAGACTGTTTGCACAAATATGGACGACCTCACCGTTAGCATACGTGACTATGTTGTGTGTATAATACATTGCTCTTACATGACTTTAATGCTTTTGTTTCGCGTATCTGTGTTTTTATAAACAAACTCGACTTATCTGAGTCAAGAGCACTTCATCATTACACGTATTTTACCATTACTATATTTTTGTCTTCTTTATAGTCAGTTATGTGACATAGTTTCTAAATATCTTTCATTTAAAACTGTTGCAAGAATTCTACTTAAATCATTGTTTTAAAATAATTAGTTTCATGTTTCATTGTACAAGTCATTGACACTAATGAATATGTAAATATCGATAGTCTATTACCTTACTTAAAATTTACTTGACAATGTAATAGACTAAACGTAGGTAGTATTAATGCAATTTTTTAACCTTTCATATACGTTTTATATACCATGCAATCCAGTACCGTGACGTTTGGTCATTTCCATATTCCTATAATTTCATGGCAGATGGAATTTTAATCTCCAGCAATAAGAATTATAACCGTACAAAACAATCTGTGCACCAAATTATAATATGAAGCGTCTTAACGAATATTTGTCGTTATAAAGAGAAATTCATACCTAAGCTGTTTCACATTAGTACTTTGCAGTTGAGTAATGTAAGAAAATTCAAGTCACTTAACCAAATTCTACTTGGTTCAATTGGTATATTCTTTTGTTATGCAATTGAATAATGGGTCGGCGACGTTTTTGACGGTTAAATAATTGGCTCTATTGTCTACTTCTCGTCCTTGAAGTAAGGTCACTGAAAGAGGGTTCCCAGGTTAGTTGTCGTCAACAATACCCTGGGGATCAAGCTCGTACAATATTAATGTTTTGTACCCTGAGCCATGAATGCGCTTAGACGGGTCAACTCGATTCATATGCGCACCTCTTTAAATATTTATCACGTCGGACCATACCGCGGACGGATAAACACTTTTTTGAGTTCTGACTTTTACCATAAATAAAATAACGAATTCGTGTCCGCCCGTCCGTTACGCTTTCGATTTGGAATAAATTTCGAGACTCGACTAATACTTCAATAAAAAATGTTCAATGACGCCAACTGAACGGAACTAAGAATATGTGAATACAATATTTAAAAATACTATGTAAAAAATACAGGAATATCTTTTCAATGTAGTCTTTTCTCGTGTTCTTGTGTTGTTTTTCAAGTTACATTGGTAATTCCAAAGGCTGCTTTAATATGAAGATTTTATTAATTGTGACAGAGAAGACAATAAAAACTGACGTTACTCAGTCTCCGATATTAATTGAGGGATGGAATTTCTGTCTGAGTTCGCAATTCATAAGCAGCGAAAGCGTGAGGATCGCATTACTTCATCTCTTAAAGCCTTTTTACATTCCAAAGTCGTATATAATCTATACATTTATACATCTATACAAATAAATAAAATTGAAGTGTCTGTTTGTGATTTCAAAATAACATTTTTTTACTTAATGCATACGGAAGTATACACGACACCTATAACGAAAATGCAAATAAAAAAAATTTTGTCTGTCTGTCTGTCTGTTTGGCTGAGCTAATCTCCTAAACGGCTGGACCGATTTTAACGGGACTTTCACTGGAAG
>DWPV01005504.1:0-12390 GCA_018251915.1 Urbanus proteus proteus
AAAACTTTTTTTTCTTGCAACATTTTTAAAAAGCTAATTTTGGCTAGTCCATCACCTCCAAAATATAAATAAGTACTATATTCTTGACTGCGAATAAAAAAAAATGCTAACGACTTTGAATTTCTAATTCTAGTTTTATTTTTAGACATCATTGTGTACTCACTACTTAACTGTGTTACGCATATGTTACCATATACTTACCTACTGAATATTTTTAGATTTTTGTGAATTATAATTTGAAAGCACAATACAATTTCCTGTTATCTAATTAACATAAATTATATCGCATAACCATCCTGATAATTAACTAAGAAATAAACTAATTTTAGATTCCAATTGGTTTAATTTCTCCATTATTATAATACATATTTAAGTTACAAAATACTTCTAACTTAATATAATATGTTGATTAATTAAGTGAGTTATTGTTATCTAACTTTGTAAGAACTTTTAATTAGTTTAAACAAATACATATCTACTAATTATTGTATTCAACTTCCTTCTAAGAATTTGGGTTGTTTGAACAAACAATCACTGAGTACATAGTTCATGATATATTTACAAAATAAATGTTATTTGAACTGCCTAGTTGGTTGTGTTGTACATTATGCTTGTTGAGAGTAATAAGACACTATGTGACCCACATTTGACCAATGATAGCTGTTAAATTTTGAACAACTTTAACTAATCAAATACACTGATAACCAACATGAACGTGCAACATTTTTGGAATTTGGAACGCTAGAAATAATGGCGCGCTCATTATGTTTTAAAAAGTTTCACATAAGTTTCAGAAAGAAAAAGTTTTAGTAAAAGATATTTGGATTATTCAGCCAGAATAAAAATATTACTACGAACTATTTTTTAACTGTTCACTCGGTACCTATTTAAATTTCAAATCGCTGTTCTAGAAACAACTTTTTTAAATCAAAACGCATAGTACTTACACAAATTGTCGGCTTCAGATGCAATCGTAACCAGGGTGTTCTAAACAAACATTCTCTTCGTGTTACGAGAGGTTACACGACATTCCCATCCATCAGAATCCGTGACAACACAAAAACACAAATCTGCCGTATACTTTCACAAATGGAATGCACTAGACACAACTATTTGACAAATAAAATAGTGAAAACTTGCACGGTTGTCACCGTAAAAACACTTTGACATCACCACACCACGGTCGCGGACACCCTTCGGGCCGCTAACCCATATTCCAGGTTCGTATTACTGTGTAATGAATGGAATTATTACCAATTTACCACTTCACGGCCGACGTCCGTTCGCACCGAGAAAATACTTATAAAACGTTTTTCGAAAGCGCCTAGACACCGGAGCGTGGACCTCTCGAAAAAGTACAATATACAGTGGCGCGTTAAATAGGAAAATCGATAAGGCCGTTCTATCGTCGACGGATCGAAACTAGAATAATAATTTATCAAAAAATGTAATAAAAACGACATTATTTCTTGTGACGGTTCCGAACTGTCAGAATTTTCTATGCGCTACGCGACCAAATCGACGAGCGCCGTCGAGCCGCGATTCGCGCCTTCGGGAGCGACGTTTCGAATTGGACGGGTAGGCGAGGTGGCTAAGCGAAAAACGACCTTATCGAATCCACCACTTACGACTTTCGTATTTGGCGCTACTCGCGAAAAATGCGAAACGGATAAGTACGAATTTGTTTGTAAAACTTACGACGGCTAATGATCAGTGGATTGGAAAATTCCAAATAATGAGTGGCGGAACGCACGCGGTGTCCGTAGACAGAAACGCGAGACACTGTTTTCGAAACATTTGGCTCGACATCATTTTTGGCGTATTTTGAGTTGGGTCGTGAACGGGAAAACTCGAAAGCGTTCGGTTGCGAGAAAGGGACGGACGGAGGGCCGTTGCGGACGAAACTGAACTTTACGGCCCTTTTAGTTCATACACGTCCGAGTAACTTTCGCGTCATAACACAAGAAAATGAGTGAAGCCGTACTATTTTGAAGTTTTTTTCTATAATACGTAGCTATACGCTAGAGAAGAGAACGGCTGTTTTTCTATGTAATTTTGCGGCTGTGTGAGTTACTTCCCGTATGTGTAGTTATCGTATGGATAAAGGTTTATTTGTGGGCGTTTTTTGTATTACATAAAAATTGTATAGCCGCTGACTTTGGCTTGAAATCGATAATCTAAAAATTCATTTTATATTTTCGAACTTCGAACGTATGTCGCGGCGCGGTTTCCAAATGGAATAGAACGGAGCACAGTTACTATTGATATGAAAATTTGTTTGCACTTATGACGTTTTTTCATTGTGTAGTTAACTAATGTAATGTGTATGGTTGATTCGCTTCGAATAGTTAAATCGTAAACTATTAATCCCATTTAGAGCGCAATGCTGTAATACTTTTAAAGTATTGTTCATGGAAGTTCGAAAAGGCAATTACAACACACCTACGTTGATTTAAAATTGTCACTTCCATGGATATGAATAATTCTAATTAGGGTATGAGTCCTACAGGTTCATCATAAAACATGTTTCTTTGACGATTTTATTGGAATGTCTTAACTACTTTTTACGTATGACAGTAAAAATCGAGCATGCACTTACTATGAGCTGGCCACTGCCGCCCACAGATACGTTGATACCCTTGAGGAATGAGTTGGAACGCCTCGGTTAAGTATATCTCCCTTACTTCAAACTTACCCTTACTTACATACTTACTCTTCAAACTGGAACATAGCAGCGCTTAACATTGATGTTATAAGGCATAAATAGGTGACAGTGGTGCCACGGTCTTAGCTATCTAAGGCTGGTCCTGGCTAAACCTATTTTTGCCTTAAAAGTGCTCTGCTATATTTTGATTTCAAGGGCTTAGGAATGATACATAGAAAGAAATTCATACATAACTGCTAACTTAGTCCATAGGGACATGGCATCTGTGTTCAACTTCAAGTAGAAGTCTGGGTTTGATCATGGACGCCCATGGCCAGCTGTTATTACTTGCCAATTGAATTGTTAATTTGCTACTTTTATATTTAAAACTAGCTGATTCCCGCGGTTTCCCCCGCGTTGAAGAAGTAAAAAGGAATACATATTTAAACATAACTGAAATCCCGCTCTCCCGCGAGGGGGCCCGCATGCGCGTGGAGCGCGCGCTAATGCTTTTTTCAAAAATTAAAGTAGCCTATGTTACGTCATAGACCTACAGCTATCTTCCAGTGAAAGTCACGTGAAAATCGGTCCAGCCGTTTGAAGATTATCACAGCCAAACAGATAGTCAGACACAAAAAAAAACTTTATTTTTGCTATAGGTATACTTTCTTTCATATGAATTGAGTAAAAAGTTGTTATTTTTAAATCACAAACAGACATTTCAGTTTTATTTATTAGAATAGAAATATAGAATACAGATTATTTAAACGGAGAAGGAAAAAATCGTCATAAACCTACACGTGTGAGAGCTTGGCCAGCGAGCCCCTGTCCCTTTGTAGATAGACGCGTCCACACTGGTGAAAAGTTGGGAGTTCCCAACAAAACAGAACGTAAGACGTTCCAAATAGCTAATTCTTAATTGGAAGCGACATGTTGCAAACTTTGGAGGATCCACGCTATTAGGAATTAGTGGTTACTAACGTGGTTTAACTATAAGTTTGACGTGCAGAAAGTTCTAGGTTCTATCTTCGGCCAAGTAGACATCTGAGCGAATTAACAAGGGTGGAGTATAACGGGGTATGGTCGGACTATGCAATCGATTATACCCCGTTTCACCCTACAATCATTAACATCCAATTTTATGATCTTCGTAATTAGTGTTTAATAGCATTTGTACATTTAAATCGGTGGAAAATTAATAATTTCGTAGTATTTCGACGTTATTATCTGCTCTCAATTAGTTCGAACTCTATCAATGGCATATAAATCATTATTATTAAATTCTACGCAATTATCGCAATATATTTATATTAAACATCATATATGAAATCCGGTAATTATTATCATGTTCTGATATTATTTGGAATGGGGTAAATTATAATATAGGTATTTATTTGGTGATTCCTAACCTCCTTAACCTAACCTACCTAATTGATCCTACCTACTACATTCTAGTAAATACTAATACGTAATCAAAACCCAAAGCTAATATAAATTAAAGATGGGATAGATAGAGACGTAAGTCTAAAATATTGCCTCTTGAGAGAATCCTTTCCTACATTTAAGCCCACACATAAACTTTGTATTAAGTCAGCTATTCTCAAAGTGCATTTTTATTTTATTATAGTATACACTTACATTGTAACATGATTACCTATTATTAAAGAATGCACGAAACTTATTCGTTTATTTAAAGGCTCTGTCGAATATTTCACTTTTTAAAAGGGCTCCGCCCCTAAAACAGTTTGGGAACCACTGTATTAAGTTGTAACAAGGTTATCATTACACATGATATAATATCACTTATCTGTTCTGACTAATGGACGCTATCGTCGCTATCAAATTAATTGTATAACAGAATTTACATTTATAGAATTTATTGCAACTTGCACTACATATTTGTAACTGAGATAACAATCAAACAAACTTTAACAACATTATAAAATATGTATCGTAAATCATTGGTACTAATAAGTAAAATCGCTACACTTGCCGCTGTTTAAGATTTTAATATTTATATTTTTTCTATTGTATACACAGTACAATAAGTATAATATAGTGAATCGGATCGGTGAAAAAAATTGTTTTCAGAGAAATATGTGCGGTTATTGGTACCTACTATATTACTTCTAAAGTAGATATTATATTTATACAACGTTATATAAAAATTATATGAGTACCGAGTTATCGCACTAAAAATATTATCCGTATCAAATAAACAACTATTAAATATGTCCTTCAAACAAAATCTTGAAACGCTAAGAGCTTTTAAGGATAAGTACCGCTTTTAGGGATAGACACAGCGGTCCTGTGTATAAACATTATCGTGAGTGGAATTGCGAATATCCATTAACACGCCTCTTTTGATTGCGAAATCAATCAATGTTCTTGAAGAATCCTAATTATTATAAATGCGAATGTCTAATTTACTTTTAGCTTATCCTTAATAGTTATTATTATTACACATTCAAATGTTTGTAACGCCTTCACGCGTTAATGACTAAACCGATCGTTATGAAATGTAGCACACACATTGCCGACGGTCTTGTTAAGGACATAGAGTACTTTTCATCCCGTAAAGTGGTACTACTCCCGAGGGATAGAAAAGTAACTTTTATACCTACGGCCTCTTTGTGTGAATGTATGGTAACCATGGTTGCAAGTACCAAAATTATACGACATTTGGTTCATGCACCAACCGCGCTGTCTCCTTAGCCTTACGATGTGGGTTATTAAAAGCGCGAATAAAATAAAGTGTTAAGCGCAGCTGTGGTCTGGTTTGAAGGGTATGGTTAGGGAAACATACTTATCCGAGGCACTTACCATTAGGTGGACTGCATGCTCGTTCGCTGCCTTAATTTTATAAAAAAATGCGTAATTCCCGTGCGACGTTTATACATTTGTCGTTCGGCAAATTACTAGGAATATGGTCCACGAGTAGGACAATACACCCAAATGGGTATTGTCGTATTGAATTAGGACTCCTAAAAACAGAAGAAAAGACAGTATACTGTCTTTAGTTTCTTCGATTTCTAAGTTTGTTTTGTATGAAACTTACTGATATTCATTTTTCACTAAGTCCTCAACCAGTAAAGCCAATTAAGTATGCAAGCGAATTTAAATGAAGCGTTTTATTTAAAATCATCGCGTTTCCGATTCTGGAATATCCAATTCGTTTAAATTGATTCCAGTCGTGCAATGAAGTTGGCAGTTCACTTCGCAGTTCATATAAGTAGAATTTAAAAACTTCGTTGAATTTTACGCTATGAAAATCTTTTTTTTTATAACGTATTTCCGCCATTCTCAAAGTGTATTCCGCGGAGCCCTTGGGCTCCGCAAAGCCCATTAGATTGTTTTTCTTTTCTTAAAAAAATCGCTTTTCATGAGGACTCCGTCAGCAAAAAAGTTTGAGAACCACTGGTCTATTTATAATAGAGTCGTAATGTATCTGTATAAATGGATAAAATGTAGCGATCTCGCGTAGTTTTTAAGGGTAATAAACGTCGGAGCCCATCGAATTACAGATGTCCATTGGCGATGACCACTTTTCTATGGGATGTCTGCTTAAAATCCATTCGGTCAGGTTAAGCGAGTTCACAAATGAGAGTTCACATCCGAGTCAAAGGAGATTCGAAATCAGCTGCAGTATAAGGCATTGAGCACTATATATAATGTTAGTTTTTATATACATATGCCGATATATATATAACATACATGTATGTATTTGATAAAAATAACCCTTAGCTCAAAAGGCAAAAAAGTTAACAGATTCAAAAACAGCCCATAACATTACAGTAATTGTATGAATTCGCGACACTGTACTATCGTAAATCGCGCATCGTAAAGCGAGTTTTCATAAGATAGAGTTCACATCCGAGTCAAAGGAGATTCAAAATCAGCTGCATTGTAAGGCTCAATGCACATATCATCAGACAATCTTGATAACGGAGTATGTATTCGTAATGTATGCGATGTATTCATACTGACACGTACGAATACGTGCGGAGCATCGAATAATCTACATTTCATGGAGTCTACACGACTATATTAATCTATGTATATTTTGAGGCTATATTCGGAATATACAAACACTTTCCACACAGTTTTAATGTACACCAGTATATGAACAGTACCCTGGTGCGTCAGTTTTAAGACTAAACGTCAAAGCTACAGTTTTGTCTCATGTTTGCCTCATTAAATTATGTTAAAAAGTTGACTGTATAAGTTTAAAAATGTGGCCGTCGTGGGAATTCTGGCATTTACATCATCGAAATTTAAAAAATATATATATTCATTAATAGAATACATTTTTGCACAATCACAAATATTTTCAAAATGAAAGGCCTATCTCCAAAGATCATCCTACAAGTGCTTTAAAATTAAAATAAACAAATAAACAAATGAACAGACAATACCTAAATATTTTAAGACATTTTTAAATTATTACTAGTTTGTGGAAAAAACTGAAAACTGCGGCCGAGTAAGTGAGAAATATATTGTAGACACTTTTTATTCACACGGTATAGTTTAAAACTTGTCGTATATCGTTATTATTTAAACAAATGACAGCACGCTACGGAGCATAAAATGAGTTAAAAGTTTCCCGTGAAATCTAATAATGGTTAGTGTTACATGGGACCGCTGTGTCAGTGGGCTATTTTGAGCTAGGGATGGTGATATGAGATCGATTAATGGAAGAATCGATTATTCGATATGTAGTTAGCACTGGGTCACGATTTTATTTAGTAAATCACAAGTATTCCACCTTTGAAAATCGATATTCGTTTTTTTTCTCACCGTCAAAGTCTATTTTAGCGGGTGATTATATGTATTATATTTTTTACGCCACCAAGTTTTTTTTTGATAGAGTGAAATGAAAATAAGATTTATTTTTCATAAATCGATCTTTTACACTTTGTAACTTCATCACGATACGATTCTATTCGATTTAAAAGTTTATATTTTTCGAAAGAATCGCCATCCCTATTTTAAACACTATAAAGTGACGTCGACACAGATTACGGTCTCCGACACGTCTGTGATTTGTGTTATGTTCCTTATACCTAAAATATACTGCTCTCGTAATCTCATTGTTTTCAGTAGCAAATCACGCGAAGGCGTATATTTTTAGTGCTAGGTGATATCCGCGATTGCACACACGCAGACTATAATAATACAATCATTGCGTGTCAAATGATTGATTATCTTTGAAGTGGAATATCAAAAAATATTTTCTTAGTTGTTTACTTTACATTTGGAAGGTGGCAGCACTTCTTGTGGTTCGAACCCTACGGAACCACCGCTGCACTGATTTCCGCTTAATAACAGCACCTACGGCACCACCGCTGCACCAATTTCCGCCTAATACCAGCAGTGTTAAGCGCTGGTTTTGACGACCCGCGTGGCGGAACGGTTACTTTACCGGTCTAGCGAGCAATGGGTCCCAGGTTCGATTCCCGGCCAGACGGACATCTGAATGATGAATTTAGATTTGTGTTCTGGGTCTAAGTGTTTGTGTATTAGTCTTTGTGAGTGTCTAAGGCACCGACACAAGAGAAAATCCTACTGTGGTACTAAGAGTACAGAAAGCGTTTTAAGTTTTTACAACGAGCATGTAGACCACAAAATTGTTACGAACCTACCGTACTAACGGTGGTATCTGATTAAAAATGACCATCGTCTTTTTTTCATATAATCGAAGTAGCAAAGTATGTGGCAACTGCCGCCCATGGACATCTATAATCAACCCTATATAAGATCAAGGTTCTACCTGAGGTTGACCATAAATGCGTTGCTACTGAGGGCGGAGCTGCAACAGCCGGATGAGTATATCTCCATTACCACACCCTTCAGACCGGAACACAGCAGTGCTTAACACTGCTGTTATAAGAATGTTAAATATGCAGAAAAAGGTGTGGTGGTGGTGCCAGAGTCGAACTACATAGAGTTCTACCACAGACGTCGTCGACAGATTTTGTTAAAGATATACTACTTTAAGATTGTATGTTCTCTATATTTATACTTCTAAAGTATTTTCTAAAGATATACTACTTTAAGATTATATTTTCTCTATATTTATACTTCTAGAGTTATCTTCTATATTTATACTTCTTATAATCAAGACTAGTGCAACACGGTAGTCTCCAGCGCTTAATGTAATTACTTACACTGTGCTTACAACTTTGTACAGTTTGTTTCTAGATAATTTTGTTTGATTCTAAATGGACTTAATGCTTTGGCATTGGATAAATATATTTTATGCAGAGGTAACTAAAGCTAAAGAAACAAACTCGTTTTATAAAGGACTATTTATATAATTAACTAACGTGAATAGTGGTTGTATTATATGTGGCATATATAACGTAGGTGGCTCATCCTCCCAATCTTCTGAATTTGGGATACAAAAATCCCAAGCATGAAGACTTTTCTTCTGACTTCTAATTTAAAGGCGGCTAAAACGCCATGTATTGACTATCTCCTAACATAAACCTTAACACACCAACGCGTGCTGTTGTTAAGACAATAAAATTCTGTTATGTATGATCTAAGTTGAAAACCAGGTTTGAGTTGTGTTCCAATCAGAAACCCGAGTAAACTCACAAACTTTTCAGTTTTATTAGTTTTTTCATTGACAAGAATTGTCTGTCTGGGAAAACTATTGTTTCAAATTAAAATGTCATATTTGTATAGACTAGTCTGAGAGTTCTATGGAAGAAGCACAATACAATACGGGAGTAGGAGATAGATTTTACGTATGTTTTTCCTCAAGTTTGTTTCATAAAACCTTGCTAATTGGCTAAAATATTTTTTCCTGTTTTATATAAAGTTTTCGAGCGCTTCCTGAGAGGATTCCGTTATTTTTACCGGACTAGTAGGTACATGGTATATTATTCCAGATATTATTTATTTTCTAATAGAAAATATAATAGACGATACAACCATTCGGTTTATTTTAAGATGTCGTCGTAAGGCAACATATATTATATATAAAGCCCGTATGGCGTATCGTTCCAGTACCTGATGGGGCATTACTAATACAGACAAAATGTTTCATAGTTGTTTTCATTATATAATTCTGCTCGGTATATAAGGGACTCCGAAGAAAGCTTAGCGAAACTCTAGACACTAGACTAACTGAGAAGAGAGCTATATGTCTGATATTTCGTTACGAGACAGGATTCGCAACAATGAAATCGGTAGTAGCTCTCAAAATTAACAAGCTGAAGTGGCAATTGGCCAGCCATATCGACTCCAATACTCGAAGCACCTATTGGTTCTGATTGGAACTTATAAGGACAAAAGATCCACGTTCAAGCAAAAAGCATTAATTTCTCCTTCGGACATAATGGACCAATTGTTTAAAGAAAGTACACTACCAATTGGAGTGATCAATTAGCGTGGGTATAATAAGCATCTTACAACGTTTGCATTGAGTTAGTAATAAAATTAATTATATAGTAAATTATTAAGAAGTTGAGGTTACAATGGATAATACCGACAACATGGGGTCTTCCAAGTTTTCTAATACCGAACAGAAGTTAGAAGCAAGGCTTCTGTGGTTGACGTGTCACATGCGAACTCAGTTAAAAAAAACTTGACTCCAATACTTGGTAACGCAAGTTTTAATTACGAAACTAACTTGACCTAGCCTTCTAGCTCTAATGAGGACTACATACCCGCTCGGACGAATTAGATGTTCATCAAATTGAAGCGTCGCTGTCAATGGCCTAACTTGATAAAATTACCCCGATATACCCTTGTCATAGTTCTTTATTGAAACTTTAACGGTCTTATTACAAAAAAAGTTGTCAAATCCAGTTTTAAACCTGGACTTCCTCTGGAGCTAACTAAAGTACCACAGTTAAAACCTGACTTTATTACAAAAGTAAAAAGAACCTCGGACTTATCCATAGATAAATGAACGAAAAATTTTCAGACACCTAATTATAGAGTGTGACGTTCATTTCGTGAATATGTTATAAAATTTATGATTTTCGTGTAAAATATCACACATTCTGAAATACAATCTATGAAAACTTATATTATTCAGAAAAGTTTTAAAAAGTTTTACCTATTTTATTATTAGTATAACTACCTATTATCATTTAGGTATATTTTTTACTTTTGAAAACTTGGAACAACCTTTGGCTTGTAAAGGAACGATATTTTACAAAAACCTTAAAAGTGACATTTGTGACTAACATAAACCATGGGCTTAATGATAAACTACATATATAACGGGTGGGTTTAAACAGTGTACCCAGACCAAATCGGATCTAAATGTAAAACATCGTTTTAATAAGAAATTGCGTGAAACCTTTGCTTAAAACCGGACCGTGGACTAGCGATATAGTCCACGTTTTGTGAATAAGGGGTGAGGGGTAAGGGAACCGCTTCTGTCTCTCTAACTGTAACCAGGCTCTATCTCTTGAACCATAACACAGGTTATTTTTTTTTAAAGTTCTGACATGACTACTTTGTACTCTCTTGTAAGCTCTATACTCCTCTCACTCTGCGACGCGGCCCACGCCCAACAGTGGGACAGTAATAATCTGACGACAATCTTGACTCAAAGATTTTAATACAACGCATATAACGCTTGAACGGTGTTGGAAAGAATTTTGTTCCAATCAGATACAAATACCATTGGATCTTCGCTTGAAATTCACATACAATTATGCCGGCACCGAATCCAATATGTTCAGGCATTAGAATGCAAAACCATGTCGCTCAAACGGAGTGTGACGATAGGCAATTGCATGAGGACTGTCTGCGCGCCTTGAAACAATTCTACTACGTGTTACTTGTATCGCTGAGGTTCAAATTTGACCGTAACCTTAACTTTAATATGATATGAAATTAACAAATGGGCTTGCAGTTGTACTAATGGTTACCACTGCCGCATGGACATTTGTAATCAACCCGTAATAAGATAAGTGTCTTACTTGAGTGACTAATAAAGACATCGCTCCACCAGAGCAATAAGTTTGATTGCTTCGGATAAGTATTTCATTACGTCATTTAAGAAAGTTGTTGGGATTTTTGTTGATAATTCTGCTTTCTGATCGTGTAAAAATGTACGTTACTATGAAAATATTTCTTATGAAATTGAAAGGCTACTTCAAAATAATAATATTATTGCATCAATTCAAAAATGTAAGATACGTCGTTTAAGTAGGTACTCAATACTTTTCCTCAATGACAATAAAAGTTTCTCATTGCTAACCGGATGGAACCGAGAATAAGATTAATTAATTCAATTCATTCAACGTTTGACTAAAATCTAGACGGTTACGGTTCAAAGAATCTATTAAACGGAAACCACTGAGAAAAAGAACATTTTTAAATCCTGTATTAAAGAAACAATTTTTATTTAGAAAGGATTTTCCTATCCGCTCAGGGTAATTGCAGTATAATTCTAACAAGAAATTAATCGTTAAAGAATTCAACATTGTGTTGAGATTTCTTTTACAAAAGTTCTTATTTCTTTTATAAAATCTTATCTGCTTTTGATTCAAGTCGACTCAGTCTAATTACTCATGTATGATATTCGTAAAGCATTTTAATCTGTGGTCTTAGAATTTTTGACTTTTTCAGCATTTTTATAATTAGTGCATCCAAAAAAATCAAGCCTACGCTTAATCTATACTAATAAATAAAATAATAAATAATAAATAAATAACGCTTCACACTCATAGCACCACAGTAGGATTTTCTCCTGTGTCGTGGGTGCCATGGACAACACA
>DWPV01005505.1:0-12385 GCA_018251915.1 Urbanus proteus proteus
GGGACTTTCACTGAAAGATAGCTGAAGGTCTAAGGCGTAATATAGGTTACTTTAATTTTTGAAAAAAGCATTAGCGCGTGCGCCGCGTGTATGCGAGCCCCCTCGCGGGAGCGCGGGGTGTTACCTACATTTAGATAAGTATTCATTTGTATTATCGCGGGTGAAACCGCGGGTTTCAGCTAGTTAACACATAAATTAAGTAGTAAATGAGGTTGCAGTCCTCCTGACTTTAAGTGATCAATGTCACTCATTGACAACTGTAAATGACTTCATATAGAAAAGACGTTCTTCCTGAGTACAGAAATATTTGTCTCATATGTAAGTCAGCTGAAAATCTTTCCATTTATATTCTGAATCTGTTTCACGTTACAATTACACTAACGTTTGTCACAATTTCATAAAAAAATAACTTTTAATCGAACAAAATCTCACTTTAAATACTTCCTAGCGTGATATACCAATGTATTTTATAACAACACCTCGATAGTGTCAAATATATCTGACAGTAGACTGACATACTAATTGATTCACTGCATTGCACTGCAGGTGAACTGCACACAGTGTGGAGTTTACTAGCCCGTATCGAACGGCAACTTACACGTTACAGACAATTTAAAGTTTATTTTTTAACACTTACAATTTACATGTCAGTTAAAGCTAGTAGATATAAATGTAAAAGACAGCAGAATTCTCTGTGGCTCGACTTTAGGGTTTTCAGCGTTGCACCTATCTATACAAATAAATAAAATTGAAGTGTCTGTTTGCGATTTCAAAATAACATTTTTTTACTCAACGCATATGAAAGTATACACGATACCCATAACGAAAATGCAATTTTGTCTCAAATTTTGTCCGGGCCGATTTTGACGGGACGTTCACTGGCAGATAGCTGAAGGTCTAAGGCGTAACATAGGCTACTTTAATTTTGGAAAAAACATTAGCGCGCGCGCCACGTGCATGCGGCCTTAAATTTAATTTGCGGCGTAAATTTCGCATTTAAAATGACTTCGCGACCAAAAAAGTTTGATAACCACTGCAATATGCTTATGCCCAGCAGTAAACTTTAAGACTAGATAATACCGTGGACGTTCCATCAGCTGCAAGCTTTTTGCTGCTTCTTTGTTATAAAAACTTCAGGCGCAACACATTATAAAATATAGGTAAGGTTACTCACCAGCGTAATAGAGTTGCACAATTGATAAGGCGTAGACAGGTAAAGTTTTATGCAATTAAGAAATACCGTTTGAAGACTAACTAATGAAAGAACTGGCCGCTACCTTCGTAAGTCGTTTCAGAAACTAACCGGAGAAAAAATGGCAGTGGCCACTTACAATGAGGTGGCATGCTCGTCTGCAACTCCATTATTATAAAAAGACCTTTATAGGTATGCGTATTCTAAGTTTGAAACCGATATCTGATATCATCTATTTTGTCGGTTAAATTAAGTAAGTACCTAAATTAAAAAAACATTTTTTTTATTTTTAACAAAATACAGGACAATCGAAATTGTACATTTTTATTTAATTTTATAATATGCCTGGATATAATTGCGTGACAATTAGTGTATAGTGTAATCAATTATGTAGGAAATAAATTAATATGAAATAAATTGTTCAAGTAAAAAGAAGTTTGAATTACATATTTATGTTATGCATTTTTATTATTTGTTCAGTTCCATCAATTACAATTATAATTAATTATTTATTTATATACATAATGTTTTGTACTATGTAAAGTATATTATATTTATAGTGACTGCTGCTAGTCTGATGCTACGTATTTTAGTCTGGTCTATAAAAGGTCTATTGAAGAGTAATAAAACTACAGGATTGATGTTTTAGATAAATTAACTTACGTCTCATTCCTACAACACGTGCCTTCAATATTAATAACCCGTTCATATACTATGTACAATATTTAAATAAGATCAATAAAAAACCAAAAAATTGAACAGACGTAAACTCTTATTTTGTTACATATAGCGATGACAGATGTATCTTTCTCAAGTATCTCCAAATTACGATGTTTCAACAGTCGTTCCGGTGACAAGAAGATGGCTTGGGATAATAACAAAATTGTAACGACATGACAAATTAGCCATAGTGGTTTATCGAGACAATTGGTCATAGGATCCAGGCAGCCATTAGCGGAAGAAGCGGCGCGTACTCATAATAGCATGCGATGCGCCCAGTTTTTACTTTAGTCGCTTATTTCGCCTGTATCGGAATTGCAGGCAGCAAGGTTCCGCGACACCATCCGACCGTGAATAGCCTGGAAAAACGCAACTTTATAACTACACATGTATAAATATAACGTTTCCCAACGATAGTGATTCAGTTTTGCGCGATCGCTTGCAACAAAATGGTGGATCGAGCGGGGTGAGACAATAACGGAAAGTGAAGTGAGGAATTGTGCAATCAGTGTTGTTTACTTATCAATTGACAATTAATCGATCAAAATGAAGTCCCCGGTGAGGCTGGGTCAATCGATAATCGTGTTGTGCTCCGCCATACTGATAACAGCGGAGCAGGGTTACGAGAACAGGCTAATGAAACTATTGTCGGTGACAGGTGTTAGTGGATCGGCAGTAAATGTGACTAGTGATTCAATAGTGATACCACCCTACAGGGAACAATATGCAAGGAAATCCAAGGAAATGAAGACCCCTTCAGACTTCAAGCAGTACGTTTTTAGACCCCGCGCGATACCCCTAAGGATAAGCGATCAGCCAGATAGGAACGTCTACTACTCACAAGATGCAAACAGCAAGTACAAATCGGAGATTCTTTTCCCTGGTAATTACTTCACAATTGCCAAAGAGAAAAGTAATGAGAACCTTACAAAGGATTCCGCGTACAACCCATCGAATGAAGAACCGTTCAAACCAAAGACTATACCTTTGATGAGGGGACAGGAATTCCAGAAGAGATCGTTGGATGTGGAGGCTGAACCATCTGAAGAAGAACCTGAAATATTCTCGGAACAAACCGCGTCGAGGAGATCGTTATCATGTAAGCTTATGTTATGATCGTACATAAAAATGCACTGATAAATTACTTAATACACCTTAATAAAAATAAACATATTATGATGTAAGCTATAAATGATATAAATATCCATAATCATAACTTCCTTGATTGCCTTAATGATATAATTAGCTTTTAAATAAGTATCTCACAAATTTTATTATTTATTATTTATTTGTATTACAATAGAAAAAATAATGCTTGTTCTGACTGCAATGGTGCTGCTGTCCATCTGTTTTTTGTTCCGTAGTAGCCTTCTATAACATCCACGGAATAAGAGGAAGAATCTTAAATGATGATAATTGTATACCTAACATATAATCACCAGCACCCAGAGTTGACTGCCGAAGAAAGCCATTAGGCATTAAGTTCACCCTTTGTAACAGGTAGTTTTAAATTGTTTCAAAAATAATAAATAGACAAATGTTTAATTAGACATCTAATTATTGTGAATCAAACCCTGCGTGGAGTCCCCTGAGTCCCCTATAAATTATTCTAAACAAAATCCTTAACCTTTAAATTCGGCAATTATCTCAAAATGTTATTAATGAGGACAACATAATCTTGAGATCAAAATCTCTCATGAAAGGCCAAAAATTACATAAAAAAATTGTACATTTATGAGAGTATGTTAATAGTTATTAAATTTCGGTCAATGACTTATAAAGTAATTAGAATTTACATACCACCTAACAGGCCATCGACTTCATTCGAGACATACTTATTCGAGGTGTTATAACTTAGTCCTTAGGGGTAGCAACACATTTGTGACCAACGGACCATAAGACTGTCCTTATCTGGGGTTGATAACAAATGGTCATGGGCGGCAGTGGCCACTTATCAGGTGGATTGCATGCTCATTTGCTACAAAAAAGTCAGTGTTAAATAAATGACAGAAAGTGAAGAAAGCTGTTCTATATTTTGAAATTAGTGTAATATTAGATCCGCTACATTACATCTTATTACTGTTTCTACGCCCTCTTCTTCGTCGCCGTAACCCTAAATTTCATCAATAACGTCCCTAAGTAATAATCTTTTCCGCTTGTAGACAGTATAATGTAAATCTATTCATAACAGTACCGTGGTCACGCTACAATGAAACAAACTTCATTATACCAATTGTGAAATGTAACATTATGCCTTCCTCATTCCATATTTTGATTGCGTTCAGCCGTAACATAAATTTCAATACCATTTTCCTGACGTTTGACGATTTATGTCGTTCAGTTGTTATTTATGAGATATTTTCTATTTTTTGCTGTCTATTTGATACAATTTATTACAACATTGTAGTAAGAAATAGAATTGTTTCAAAAGCGTAAGAATGGCATAAGACATGTGGGTTCATTTTACATGATACTCATTTCTACTGACTTTATTCTCAAAAATATTGATTGACTTAATTTTTTTTTGAACTTTATTTTTCTATCCAATTAAGGGTAAGTGACTTCTGCCGTTCATGAACATCTGTAATCATCAACCCTTAATAAGGCTGTAATCCTAGTTGAGGTCGGAAACAGATCGGATTATACTCCTGAGGGCTTAATTAACCTGGTATCAATGTCTTCCATACCACATCAAACTTACTTTTCTATTTAATTTAAGCTACTATTTAATATCAGTCAACAAGTTTTTCAATAAGTTTAGTAGATAAAGGTACAAGTAAGAAGCATGTGACATTGAAATAACACTTTATTCTAGTCATCAAAGAGCGAAGTCCTTAATTATTTTCAACTTTCTGACTTAATGCTAGGAATTAATTCACCGTGACTTTGTTTCGTGTGATAGAAAAAACGCGAGAGACATAATATTCATCTTTTAGATAAGACCGTAGCTGGTAATGATCTCAAACTAGACGTACGCGTGTAATTATTATCTGTATCACGCAGTCATCTTTATAAATTACTCGTTTTTCACATATTTTTTCTTAATTGGGACAAATTGTATCATGATACTCATAATTATCATTTATCCGGCAATTAACACATAAAAAGAAAATTGATATTCGTAATTGGCTGTAATTACTGTGCACCTTGCCTAATGCATTATGAAGGAATCGTTTTTTTACGATTCGATTGTAAAAGGACCAACATCACTGAAATATGTTCAACACAAGCTCTTCTAACTTAGATCGACCTCTACTATGATTTCTGTCCTACTTCAAAATAGTTACCTAAAATATTCCTTCCTTTGTCAGCTTTCATTCTAGCTATATTAGTCCCTTTTTTATAACCGTTTCGATTTTTCCTTCTCCATTTAAATTTTTTTAATCGCAATAACTTTATCTTCCATTACCAGTCTGAGATACAGATTTTTTTTAATTAAAATATAACAACTTCGAAGATCGATGTATTTTGATACCCAGTCATTTAATTCATACAATTCATAAAAACATCCTAAGACAAGTCTTAAAGATATCCTAATTATGCAGTTGGGTAACATTTTACACAATGTTAAATTAAATGGTAAATAATGAAAAACATTTTCTTAACTTCCAGATGTCTTGGGCGACGACGAGGATGAGGACAACGAAGATGAAATAGAAGAAGAAGGTGATGATGAAGGAGAAGGAACATTGAAATCAAAGATCAAGCACAGGATTAAGAAAGCGAAGAAATACTCGAAATACATGATGCCTCTGCTTCTAGCGTACAAGTTGAAATACTTCGCGTTAGTACCCGTGATGATAGCTGGTCTCATGCTGCTGATCGGAGCTACTGGAATGGCAGGGTTCTTCTTCGCTCTATTTGCAGCAGTAATGGGATTACAGAAGGGAGGATATTAGAATAAATAATGTCGACGAACTCGCAGATGCCATCCGAAATTAGTTAGCAAGTTTCGACTCCTACATTGACAACTGAAATATTTGTATGCATTTGTATCTATCTATTTTTAAGAGTATTGTTATCTTGAACAACGTTCATGGCTGTGTTTTCAGATCATTTTATGTGTACAATTGATGTTTCGCATTTCAAATTGTTTTAGTTGTTTTTTGTAGTTGTCAGTATTATCTTTATCTGTCTAGTCTGAATTTATCAGGCTGGATTTATTTCCACCGATTACTGTTATTTCAGATTCAGTTTACAAATTGTATACTTTTACAACTTTCTGTAACGTTTATCATTGTTCACTTTTTCTGTTAACTTTGCTGTTGTAAATATATTCCTGTGATTGACTTCTACAGTGTAATATTAAGTTATTTATTAAATAATTTATGTTAGTATTCACTATATTGTAGTTACCATTAAATGTTGTACACGGTTCGAATCTTTTATTAATTTCAATTTAGAATAATTTTCTAGGTCTGTATAATTACGTAAATGTTATCCTACGATATTTAGTATAAGTCTATGAGATACAAGAGATCTTTGTTTATAGTTTATTTGTCTAGCCTCAAGTTCGAATTATATTAGATTTATAAGTCTAATTTCTACATTTAGTTCCGCTCTGAAGGGTGTGGTTAGGCACAAAATTAGGCAAGAGTTCAAATTTAGTCGCAAAAGTATCAATATATCTGTAATCAACTTCTAGTTAGTCTTCAGGACTATTTGGAATTATGTATCGAGGTCTTCTGGATTCATTGGCTCTATCATTTGCTAGACAAAACTCTGATGGGCATATACGAGTAAACTGGCGTCGGAACCCCACAGTTGCATAGTTTCAAGTTTCAATCCTAAATGGCATAAAAGCCAAACCTAATATTACTTATAATATAAGTATTGTGATTATGTTATAGCAAGATTATTGGCTTGTACCTAGAGGGCTAAATAATAGAGTCACGGCTGCACCACGCTCCAATTGACTCGCAATTGCAATTTCCACTGCACTTTCTGCGGTTTCGTACAAATCGAGAACCAAAATATTAGAAAATTTCGTAGTAACTCTATGCGGTCTGCCGTGCATCCTCTGCACATTTTTAATCGTTTTGTCTGACTCCACGTAAACTATCTTTACGTAAAGGCACGGCCTAAATCAGTTCAGTAATGCAGATGAAAAAATATAAATAAATGCCAGTATAAAATCGTTTTGAATATAGACAATAGACACATAGATATATATAGCTACTTTTAGGACGAGTATCCGCAAAGGGTTCCGGGATATTTTACGACTGTACTAAATCAGTTTTATCCAAGTAAAAATAGTATATTTTTGTATAGGGTTTTTATAATACTGGAGTAACTAACGAGCTCATGGTCCACCAGATATCGAGTCAAAAATGCCACTTTGGCGACTCCTCTGGTGTTGCAAATGTCCAGAGGCGACGGTGACTACTTTCCATCAGGTAGCCCGTCTGCCTTATCGTAGGGTTAAATTTATAAAAATAGTAATCAGCCGCAGACTCGAATAGGCTTAATTGTAATTGAGGGCAACCACAGATGCTTTGGTACCCCTGAGGGTGTTGGTGCCACCAGGCATGCAAGCCAGGTAGTGTCTACAGACAAAACCAATTGGATGGATACTAAAACATTAAATGTTCAAAATATGGTACCTAATTCATCGGTAGCCGATCACAAATGCGTTGCTGCGCGTGGACTCAGTTGGAACGTCTTACATTATTAGTATATTACATACTAGTTTTTACCCGCGACCCGCTCACGCTAATGTATACATGTAGCTATATTCGCATTTATAACAACAAGAATATAGTAGTTAGGATTATATGATTCAGATATAAAGCAAATGCATATCAAGAGGCCGTAATACATATCGATAGTAAATGTAAAAGTTATTTTTATATCCCTCAGGAGTAGTATATTTTTCGAGATGAATAATAATGAATGAAAAATACTCTGCATCCTTTTCTGGACCAGTAATATGTGTGCATAATTTCAGAACGATCGGTTAAGTAGGTAAAGAGTGAAGGCGTTAGAAACAAACAAATAAACGGACATTCGCATTTACAATATATACATAATAATTAGGATTATATATGTTACTAGTATATTACAATACCTTTTAAATGTTATGAAATTCGATAAAAAGATAGATATGGTTCGACCCGAGAGGAGCACCGACATCACATCTATTTTAGCGTGAACCAAATCTGCCTTCTTCGAACAGTTACATAATATTAGTGGATAGTCATAGCTCTCAGGAGTGGTTTTAGATAGAACTCTTGTTTTATATTGAATAGGTTACAGATGCCCGTAACATTACATATCCTTAAAAGATGGCGGCAGTGGTCACTAATCATTCGATTTTTATTTACTAAGTAAATCAATCTCATTTAAAAGATAAAAATCTTTGTGGAAGAAATTAACTTTATGGGAATCGATTATATAATTCCCAGACCATTATGACTAATCTGATATTAATTGTTTTAGAAAATCAGTAGTCCCCGCGGTATTCCGGATTAAAGTGCTTATAAATACATAGTGGTGTAGAAAAGTTAAGCTAATTGATCTACTACTTTCAGAGTTTTGCAAACACAATATTATATGGAAACTGAATTCTTATAAATATAAAAATAATCATATTTCAGGAAAAGCAGAGATGACTAGGAATCTAATAAGAACTTCTAAAAGGTCAAAAGGTATCACTGCCTCATTAGACTTAAGATTATTTTGTGTGGTAGTTTAAGCTATTAGTGCTATAATTAAAAATTACACGGTCACGGTCAAAGCATTAAATTACCTCATTGACATAAATCCACAACAATTATACACCTGTCTACACATTAACTTTCTTCGGTACCCCGATTAATAACTCTTAATTAGTAATTACTGTAAAACAAGACATGGAATTAAACCGCCATGCTTCATAGGCCATATACCCTCATATAAAAGTTAGAGACAATTGCTTTTAACCTTAGATGGTCATAAGCCATGAGACATATTAGAGCAAACGAAATAAGTGATATATATGCAAATTGTAAAAATAATTGTGATTTAGAAATAAATAAACATAAGAACAGTGATATATCAAAAGAATAAAAGTTTAATCATTACAATGATGCCCTATTCGAGTGGTATAATCATTGACAATAATCATTACGGTATTGTAAAGACGGAAACTGTCTTTGGATTTGCACCCAATCGTGATAACTTCGTGGATAACATCAATTCTACAGAACCACTGGAATGGATTCTCTCTAATGGACACTTTGAAGGAAAATCTCTGCAAGGTATTTTTTTAAATTATTCAAAGCTTTAAAGATAACATGTCTGCTTCAAATAAAGTCAATTAATAATATTTAACTCCTTAATAATCCTCGGGAGGAAAGAACCTCGAGTGAAGTCCACGTTTAGGCAAAAGGAGCACAGGTCGCCTCCCGTCCAGGTGGACTGATGACCTGAAGAAGACCGCGGGAATCCGCTGGATTCCGAAGGCACAGGACCGGTTGGAGTGGCGCCACCTAGGGGAAGCCTATGTCCAGTAATGGACCTCAAAAATCTGATGGATGGGATTAATCCTACCTAATAATCCTACTGAATTAATAGAATGTTAAATGTTACTGTTTAACTGAAGTATAAACTGAAACATATCAATGTTATGTGTATTTACTATTACAGGCGTGAGGTCCTCAAGATCATTAAAAAAGACTTCCACAACAACGCCATTTCCTGAAACTCGTAGCAAGAAAACAACTGAACTAGGGAAAAAGCATAAGAAACGAAAAGGCAAATTAAAGAAGTGTATTTTCAAACTTTTCAAAAAAGGGAAGAAAAACAGAAGAAAGAACAAATCACACAAGAAGTATATGATGCCGCTAATCTTAGGGTTATTGGCCGCTAAGAGTCTGCTAATTCCCATAGCGCTGAAGGCTCTTGCTTTTATATCTGCTAAAGGTAGGATTCAAAGTAATGTATTTTTTAAATTATTATTGGGCCCGAAAAAACAAAAAGAACTTAACCAATAATCAAAATACTTGCAATCACAAAGTTGTATTGATATAAATTGGGGCAATATGGATTTTAATGAAGATAAGATGTAATTGAAATATTAAATCATTTCTTAGTGACTACAAAGGCACATTATATGTAACAAGCATAAATGTATCATCCTAACGTAACAAGCGCGCTAATACACGTAACGCGCTATGACAAAAAAATCGTTAGTTTTTAAGACTGATCCAGTTGATGTGCGATAAATTTAATCAAGTCCATTCTAAAAATAGACCAACTGCTCTTTTGTTAAAATAGAAATGACACAATCAGTCCTGTAGTGGACACATAAGAAGAAGATAATAATATAAATAAAGAAGATAATGATGACAATCTTATTTTCAGGATTGATGATGGGTTTCTTTTCCACGATGCTGGCATCGGTTCTAAGTCTTAAAGGCATGTTCGACCACTCACATGCCTGGAACCGCAGAGATGATACCAAAACGCAAGTGGAAATCATACAAGTACCAAGCAAAAGTGACGAACATGTTTATTACGATGATCATTATAAACGCGGAGATTATATACCAATGCAAACAATTAAATAAAATTTTGATAATGCATTTAACAAAATAAATATCGATATAAGGTGTATGTACTTGTATACTGTAATAATAAAAATATTCAAGCTTTCAGTCCTATCTTTCATACATTTATTCATTCTATTTTTTTCATTCTAAAATAGTTGTTTTACAAGTGTTGACACAATAAGTTACACCTAAAAAAAGAATCAGAAAATCAAGTATTTTGTGAAAACTTTTTTTAATATAACTGTTGTATATACTAGACCAAATAAAGCTACAAAATAGTTGATGTTACTTTTTATTGGTATCCCAACTTCAACGCCACATTCTAAACTACTGTATGGTACATCTATCTTCGTAGAAATGTGCGCTGAATGGATTGTCTAGAGCCATTGTGCTTTCTGCTATCTTGTCTCTTACTTTGTCTGATACTAAGTAGACCCCTTCCACTACTTTCCTGACTTTTCGTTCTATAAACATCCTTGGACTGTGCTTGTGGAAGAACGCTTTCATTCTTCGATGCCTCAACATCATTTTCCGTTTTATTGGGTGAGGTCTACTGAAAACTGATCTCTTCTTCTTGGGAAAGATTCTCCGCTTACGTTTCCCCATTTTGAATTGTAATCAACTTAAGTAACGCCTTACTTTTTGTGCTACGCTTCGTTTGTGACCATTTTCTGTTGCTCACTTTTGGGTGGTTAAAAGAGAAAATTATAAATATTTTAAATTTTTACATCCTGATTTTATAATGATTTGCTATTTTCAATAACGTCAACAAAATTGACACTCTTTCGTCGTCTAAGAAGGCAGTTGTTTTTTGAGCAGTAACAATGATGAAAATAGTATTAGACCTCTTTGAGAAGATTTTTTATGAATTTATTAAAACATTTTTTGGACTTAAATTTTTGTTTGTTACCGAAATATTTAATCACAATACTTACATCATTATTGCATTAGACTTCGTATAAAAAGTTATAGCAGTTTATTTAGTTTCTCACGTATATAACGACGGAGTTGCAAACAAGCCTTGTATTATACACAAATGGTTAATGTCACGTAAATGGTATAACTTAAAGTATGTCCACGCACTCTTTTCCCTTCAAATTGTATAACTTCTCCTATTACGACCACGTGGGCGACGAAGTATAGTAAATAATTAACTAAACGATAAACCAGTATTAATATCAAGTAAGCAAAATTGTGGGTAATATAATCCATATGGGATGTTTTTAGACTGACTTTCTGACCTGAGATTAAACCTGGAATCTACGTGTCAGACAGGTGACTTTGCCATGCGAGAGCCCTTTGTGGTTCAACCACCACCGCCGCCCTGCTTGCTGCCTTATAACAGCAGTGTAGCGCTGCTGTGTTTTGGTTTGAAGGGTGTGGTCAGGGAGACATACTTCTCGAAGGCGTTCCAACTTAGCCCTTAAGGGTAGCAACGCATCTGTGGCCGACCTGTAGACAGCGGTCTTATCTGGGGTTGATTACCGTACATGAGCGGCAGTGGTCACTTATTATCAGGCGGACTGCATGCTCGTTTGCTACTTCGATCATATAAAAATAGAATATAATCGTAATAATTAAGTATTTAGGTATTAATTAAGTATTGTTTGACAAATATCATTTATAATTTTAAAACTATGAAAATAGTTAAAATATAAAAAGAAGACTCAAATTTAAATTATAATTACAACGTAAATAACTCCCTAAATACATCTACCATAGTAAAATTAAAACTTGAGGTGGACGTTTAAGATGAAGTGGCTATCTTCGAACCTTCCGTATACTGTGGTCAAATCAAATAGAAAGTAAGTGAAGTTCATTACCACGGCCTTGAGCGCAAGGAGCCGATGAACTGATATAGTAAAGCAATAAGGGCGAGTTCACATGACGTATTGACCACCAATAATTAGTTTTTTTGTATTGTCATTTTCATTCACCAACC